>JBAMBO010003250.1:0-72915 GCA_037044535.1 Lordiphosa magnipectinata | reverse complement strand
GACTGAGACAGGTGGCAAAGTGGTTGCGTTAGAAACATTGACAGAAATCATGAATGTGCTGGGGGATGAAGCCACTGAAATGAAGAAGTTGGAGGTGGCAGCTACACAAGCTGAAGAACCGACTGAGACAGGTGGCAAAGTGGTTGCGTTAGAAACATTGACAGAAACTATGAATGTGCTGGGGGATGAAGCCACTGAAATGGAGGAAAAGTTGGAGGTGGCAGCTACAGAAACTGAAGAATCGATTAAAGAAGTTGCTTGCAAATAGCTGCTCCTTTGCTGAACCACCACCTGCAGCACCAAACTCTAATGCCAACCATTTTTGCCATATGTGAAAATAACTAAACAAATATGTGTGGGAAATCAATTTTTCAAGTTTTATTCAAATGCGCAATGATAGCAGCTAATCGGTAACTTTTAATAATGCTATAGATGAACAATATTGTAACTTAAAAGCGAGCACATTGTATGAAATAAACAGAATTATTGTAAAATTTGCGAGGAGAAAAAAATCGTTATAAATAAGGTCAAAAAAAAAGAAGATTAAGAACAAGTCTGTTTGGTTCAACCAAACAAATAAGAATGAAATATTGAACAAATCGCTAAACAACGTTGAAATTCAATGCCTACTGAGGATTCGAGAAATGAAATTAAAATGGAATTAATTGAAATGAATATGGGGATAGGCTTGGCCCCTTTGGATGAAGGAAATTCACAAAAATAAAAATAGAGGAAAGCTAACTTCGGCTCGACCGAAATTTATATACCCTTGTAGCTTGATGGCGCCACTACTTTGAGTATTTAATCTAGCTATTTTTGCTTCGGAGATTCTGGCAGCACTGACCCATGATGCAATTATATAAGGTGGTCTCGTCGGCAAAAGTTGTCCGTTAACAATACTTACAATAAGTGCGAGTGAAAGGGCTAAGCGTAGTAAGTGTGAGTGAAACAACAATAGAGCGTGTTGATCAACCCTTAGATGGACCATGGGATTTAATGTTGCCTGTTATAATAAAATGAGTTGTTTTGTTTTATAATTTAATTTTTAATAATTTTGAATTGGAAATTAAGCGTTGTTTTTGTTTTTGTACAAATATTTTGTTGTTTAAGCTCTTAATTCTAAAATAAATTCTGATCTTAAAATAAAATGTTTTTATATCTAAATTTATATTAACATTTTCTGAAGCCATTAACAATTTTTGTTTAACATTTTTTGTTATGTTAAAATGTTCCTTATTAATGCTTAAAAATAATATATAAATAAAAATATTAAAACTGCAATAAGTCATTTTTGTTTGCTCGCTTAAGGGTTAACGTTGAGAGAAAATTTGTCCGCACACAACCTTTCACTTCAAAAAGCGAGCACGCACTAAACGTTAACGGACTAAAAACCGAACGAGTCGGCAGCCGACGAGACCACCTTATATAATTGCATCATGCACTGACCTAGGGTGCTTACTCGGCCGGAGCCGCGAACTAAGTGACTTGTCCGTGCGCTTATGCTCTGGTTTTATAGGCTGTTGACGCAGTCGTCAGTGGCAGCGAACGCCGCCTATCGTGGCAGAGCGCGCGATACCGATAACAATGGCGTGCGCCATCAGCTGGCCGCCCATCGACTGATGGCGCGCGCAATCTATGTTTGAAAGTGCGCGCGCGATTTGAATTTTATTAGTTTGCTTAAACCTAGGTGGCCGGGAGCGCTTCTTGTGCATGCTGGCATATTTTATTGTGTTTAGCTTATGTCTAGTGAATATATGTATTTAGCTTATATCTATTGAGTATATATGTATTTATTTTATGTCTAAGGTATGCTTCGTGCCGAAAATGTTAAGTAAATAACTTATATATTAAGAGTGGGATTATGTATGTGTTAAGAGTGGGATTAAGTAAATAACCTATAAGGGTGGGACTAAGTAAATAACTTATATATTAATTTGCGCGCCGCTGGGGCGTCGCACGGTGACTGAAATTATAAATGTGCTGGAGGATGAAGCCACTGAAATGGAGGTGAAGTTGGAGGTAGCAGCTACGGAAACTGAAGAACCGACTGAGAATGCTTGTAAAGGGGTAATAGTAGAAACGGTGACAGGAATTATGAATGTGCTGGAGGATGAAGCCACTGAAATGGAGGAGAAGTTGGAGGTGGCAGCTACAGAAGCTGAAGAGCCATTTAAAGAAGTTGTAGAAGAAGCTGCTGTAATGGCTTAGACTCTGGCAAAAGTTTCTGCTTCAGAGACTTGGTCCATAGAAGAAGCTGGTGTAGTAGCTGGGCCCCAACTAGAGGCTGAATCCCTGGAAGAAGCTGATGTTGATGTAGAGCATAAAGCCACATTTTGGTGTAGCTAGAGCAATGCACTTTATAAAACAAAGGGCAACGAAATGACAAAGAAATTAAGGGGCAAAATTCATATATATGATAATTATACACGAACAGGTGACATTTATATCATCAGTATAGCCTTTATCAGTATGGAACCAATATCCCACATCACACCCACTTCCCACCCACATCCAACCCATTTCCCACACACATCCAACCCTCTTCCCATCCACTTACCACCCAAATCCCACCCACATCCAACCCACTTCTTACCCACTTACCACCCACATCCCAATCACTAACCATCCTCCCCCACTCACCTCTCACCCACTTCCCACCCACTTTCCATCCACTTCGCACCCACATCCCACCGACATCCCACCCACGTCCACCCACTTTCCAACCACTTTGAACCCACTTCCCACTCATTAACCATCTAGTTCCCATGCACTTCATACCTACATCACACCCACTTCCCACCCATATCCCTCCCACTAACCACCAGTTCCCATCCACTCCCCACCCACTTCCCACCCACTTCACATCCACTTCCCCCCCCCCCCCCCCCCACTTACCACCCACATCTCACCCACTAACCACCAACTTCGCACCCATTTCCCATCCAATTCCCACCCACTTACCACCAACATCCCACCCATTTGCCACCCAGCTCCCATCCACTCCCCCTCCCAACTTGACACACTCAGATACACGCACAGTAAAAGAGCTCTTGTGTGTGTGTGTAAGCAAATTAGGCGGCTGGTTTTTGTTTTGTTTTTTTTTTTAACAAACATCTAGAAGAATCTACAAAGAGAGAGGAAGAGAGAGAGAGAGAGAAAGAAAGACGCAGACACACCTATGCATTCTGCACACAAAAGAACTAACTGTTTTTTTGTTCCCGCATGTGTGTGTATATGCCCAACAAAATGACACCAAACATTGCCGATTTTTTGAAGGAACACAAATTTTTTTTATTTGATTTCAGTTAGTAGTTTTGCATGCTTGATTATAAAGAGTACATACATACATATGTACATATGCTAAACATTTGTTGTAATTGTTTCATTAATATTATTTTGTTCTTGTTTTGCTGAAGTTTTTGTTGTTGTTTTTCAAGTTGGTTTTGTTGTTGCTTCAGCTGCTCTTGTTGTTGTTCTTCGGATTGTAGTGTTGGTTACTCTCCTGCACTCTCTCTCTCTTGCTCTCACTCTCTGTTTGCAATTTGTCAGTTACACGAACAGAAATATGTGTGTGTGTGTGTGTCTTAGCAAACTCGCTCTTTCTCTCTTGCTCTCTGACACTCGCTCTCATGGAAAAAACTCTAATTCCACCACCACCGCTCTCTCTCTCTCTTGCTCTCTCACACTTGAACAAAATGAATCCAAATATTGCCGATTTTTATACCCGTTACTCGTAGAGTAAAAGGGTATACTAAAGTCGTGCAAATGTATGTAACACGCAGAAGGAAACTTCTCCGACCATATAAAGTATATAAAGTTACACCAGTCAATCAAAGACGCCGGTTGTGTTTTCGCAGCGCTCCAGAGATTTTAATTCTTTTTGGCGCCTACGCATAAATTTTAATCATTTTAATCATTGCAACCGTCGTGATCTTGCTGATTTGAACCTGGTCATTTGTCATTCAACTATAATAAAACTTAATTGCAAATAAAAAACACTTTGTTTTGTGATCGCTTTCGCGACAGCAGCAACTTGCTGTTCATTCGCTCTCAGTCTCCCTCGACGCTTGGACTTTTGTTGTTGTGGTTGCTGCTACTACTTCCATTGTGCAAGAACTGTTTAAGCTGAGTCTGAGCGCTATACCAGTGATAATTGATACATAGAGATGCGTCACTTCGCTTTATTAAACTTGGTACTGATAACGATTGAGTGGCTACGTTAGGTCGTACCAACAAAATACACGCGAAATTGAAATTCTCTCATTTCGCTCTCAGAGAACCCGAGCAGCATTGCGAGTTGAGAGAGGACAGCCGAACGCAGGACAGCGTGGCGCTAAAAAATCAGGAAAAACAACAAAAGAACATATGTATGTATACCTACACGCATATATATGTATGTGTATGTATGTGTCAGCATTTGTTTTCATATTTGTCGTGCTCAGGCTTCGAAGCGATTTTTGATATTTTTCTTCTTTTAGGTCTTGCTTATGAATGTGTGTGTGTGTGTACATGTAAACATGAACAGCCACATTAAAATGTATGCGCGGAGCACTTGTCATGAAATTCATTGACCTGCCTCAACTTCATTAGTTTCGGCAATTACAAATAAACGCAATAACATAACCCATATTTTATTATAACAATCATGCTCATTTTTAAATAGCCTAAATAATATTTATGCAATTACATATATACATAATTATGTAATGTCGAACATTACAACTAACATAATCTCACAAACATTGTACATTTATTTCCCAATTCCACTTCTTTAATTAATTATTCTTGGCAATACCTGCAGGAAAGTTTCGTATTTTTAATAAAATTTATTTTTATATTTTTATGTGTATTTACGATATACATACATAGATATCTACATGTACTATTTTTCGTTATATATATATAATTAATATAATAATGGTTAATATATATGTAATTAATATATAAATATAATTTGTGTTCTAAATTCCTTTATGCGATATTTAGTTTTTGTTTTTTGTTTTTTGAATTTAAATCGCGACTTGTGAGTTGTCGTTTTGAAGAAATCATTGAAATGCCAGCCAACCATTTAGAATTTTTGAATAAAAGAACATTTATTAAAAACTCCAAAATGTTCATTCGATGTTCGAAGCATTTGTTTGTGGGATCAAACCAAGTCTCAAACTCCAGATTCGTTCGATCGAAAATTGCCTGAAATATTTTTTTTCTAATTCCATTTACATGGGAATGTTGAGAAAAGGCTGTCTTATACCAGACCATGTGCTGTTTAAAAATTTTCAAAATTTCTTCGCTTGGGTTTACGAGGCGCAAATCTTGGTCATTACCTGTGTAGTTTTTAATTGAAATCAGTGATGTCGACTGATCAAGTGGATTTATTCCGTCATTTGTTGCAAGAGCTAAGCATGCTTCACAATTTAATTTGCATATAAATTTTCGATATATAGCATATCCCGCTACATATCGTTGTACCTGGACTTCAGTCAGTTGTTCGGTACTGAAATATTCATTAGGCACGTCAACGTTTAAATCCTCCAATGTGATATGACTTGATTCGTGTGGCTTACCGCTAGCTACGGTATCCTCTTCTATGTCCGTTTGAATTGCATTAGCAAGATCTTTATCGGTAACGTCTCCCAAGGACAGCATCATAACTTCGTCAACGTCACAATTTCCGTACTTGTTGCTGTATTTGTGTCGCATAATTCCTGTTGAAGTTAGTCGAGCAACAATATAGTGCAATTCATTTGCAGTAGGATGGGTATTTGAGCCCAAGGTGGAGCGAATTTTAAAAAATAAATTTTCCAAGGCATCCTGGTTTAATTTTCCAAGCAAAATAAAATTAATGGCTGGCATAGTTTTAAATATTTATACCATAAACATATAATATAATATATACATATAGTCCAACATTTGCTCAAGCTTTTCAATTTTCTTAGTGTCGTTTCGGCCAAGGGGACGTTTTAAGGGGTTTTGATTAACCAAAAATTTGCAATCAAGTAAGTCGAACAAGTCATTTGCTAGTTTAATAAAATTACGCGTTGGCATTGCTTCTTCACTCATATGTCCCATTTTCATCATCATTGTCAAACCAGCTGCGACTGAGATACTTAGAACTTGAGTAGCTCTCGAAACATTCATTTTTTCGAAATTATTCGGCTCTATATGGGATAAAGTCAGTTTCGGACCAACTTTAAAATGCGGATTGGATTGGTCGACATCAAACATTTCGCGAACATATTTAAAATCGACGATTCCATCGGGAGTTTTCAAATTCCATTTTTGCAGCGTATTTCTTAAAGATTTTTGCAAATGACAAAAATCGAACATTAAATATATCTCTTCGTCCATAAAATGGAAGGACACGTCATCTTTACTTGCCTTTAATTGGTTAAACATTGAAACGTTGTTCTGGCCTTGATCACAAATAACAACAACAACCTGCAAATCTATAAGCTCTTTGACTTTTTTTATATTCTCCAAAACAATGTCCTTCTGCTGGCTTCCACTTAATCCACTGCTCGATAGATAATAACTTATAATAAATTTCCACTTTCCGAAAAGACTTTTCATCATTATAAAAGTAGCTTTCTTTGCGATTTCCTTAGTACGTTTTCCATCTCCGCGGTCGGTGAAGCCATTGATTGTGTCCATTGATTTGTTGTACTGTAAATCAGGTCTTATAGTTACTTCGTCAATTATTAAGATGCACGTCTTTTGTTCTTCAGGCATTTTTTCGATAACAGGAGCAAATATTTTAAGGTAGTTTTCGTGAATACCGGGTTTCACAAATTTTACAAGTCGAGATCGCATCAACGTTGACAATGACGGTAAATGAAATTCAAAGTCTTCCTTCATAGTTTGATATAATTTACTGGATTCATATACAAAATACTGCCCGATATCTTTTTCTTCGCTAGAGTAATGCTTGTTCGCCTTGCTTGTAATCATCTTAGCAAATGTTAATGCATCGTTTTTTTTATTTATTTATTTATTTATTTATTTAGAGTCGACAAACAAATGTTGTCAACAAAAGTATAAATACGTAACAAAAAAATTTTATGAGCTAAGGAAGCCTATCAAAGAAAATCTAATAAAATTACAAAATAAACTAATAACGACTCCGACACGGTGGGGGTATTTTATTTGCCCGTCCGGCCAGCTATGCCCCTATTCACAGCCGATTGTAGTCAGAGACGTTATTAGAGCTAACAAAAACTTTAATAATATAGAGATCGAGAAAAGGGAGAGAGAGAAAAAACCAAAACCTATAGTTATGTAGGAGCAAAGGAAAAAATAAGATAATAAAATAAATTAAACTAAAACAGAGATAGAGAGAAAGAGAGAAAACTATCTAAAAGAAGACTTTAAAAATAAAAAATGTATACGTAAAACTTAAAACTAAATAACCGGAAAATCTCTGATCCGGTGGGGGAGGATTTTTTAGCCAGTCCGACAAGCTATGCCCCTACTCACAGCTGGGAGTGGTCAGAGATTTCCCCGGAGATAATAATAGAGAGACGTTTTTAGAGAGAAGAGAGAGAGTTCTGTTGAGAGCAGGTGATTGAGATCATTGTAATTCTTACATAAAGCCCGAAATCGATTATGCTGGGCATAATCAGTTGTGCATCTAGACAAGATAAAAGGAAAATAGTTTCTAGTTGGCCTAGAAGGAACGGAAAAGTTAAGGCGACCTAAAAGATCAGAAGAGTCTACATCACCGATAATTAGCTTATGAAGAAAAGAAACACCTAAGACTGTTCTACGGTTAGTTAACGAAGGAAGGTCAATAAGCAAAAGTCTGCTGGAGTACGTTGGTAAACGAAGGTTAGGGTCCCAGTTTAAGCCACTTGGGGCAAAAAGCAAGAATTGCTTTTGAACTGATTCAATTCGATCGATATACTTTTTATATTGCGGACACCAGACGGACGAGCAGTATTCAAGTACAGGGCGAATTAGAGCAGTATACAAAAGCTTTGTGGTATATGGATCATTAAATTCCTTCGACCAACGTTTAATGAATCCAAGCACACCTTTCGCCCTGTTAACAATAGAGGAGATATGAGGATTAAAACTCAATTTTGGGTCAAAAAGAACTCCAAGATCAACGACTTTAGATATTCGTTCCAAGGGTTCATTGCCAATCGTATAGGTAGCCAGCGAAGGTTTGCAACGATGGAAAGTCATAAACATGCACTTGGAGCAATTAAGGTGTAATTGATTAATCAAGCACCAGGACTGCAAGGAGTTTAAATCATCTTGCAGTCTGATCGAATGCGTCGGGTCGTTGAAAGATAAAATAAGTTTCACATCATCGGCGTACATAAGTATCCGAGAGTAAGACAATATAGTGGGGAGATCATTAATAAAAAGAGTAAAAAACAAAGGGCCGAGGTGGCTACCTTGTGGTTCACCAGAAGTGACAAAGACAGGCTTTGAAGTATTAGAGCGAAGCAGAACTTTTTGAGTTCTATCTTTTAAATAGGACAAAATCCAAAGCAGAAAAAAGGAAGGAAATCCTAAACGATCAATCTTAAAGAGCAGAATATCGTGGTTCACAGAATCAAATGCTTTACTGAAGTCGGTGTAGATGACATCAGTTTGATTTTTTAAAAGGAATCCATCGTTAACCATTGAGGTAAATTCAAGCAAATTGGTCATAGTTGACCGACGCTTTGTAAATCCATGCTGGAAAGGTGATAAAATAGATTTACAATAGTGCTGTAAGGATAAGGTTAGAATCTGTTCAAATAATTTTGGAATAGCGGAAAGCTTGACTACACCCCTATAATTGGATATATCAGATTTTCCTCCCTTTTTGTGAAGAGGAATGATATAAGATTTTTTCCAAAGATTCGGAAACAGAGTAGATTCTAGAGATAGATTAAAAAGCTTAAGCAAAGGACTGCATAAGGAAAAACAACATTCTTTAAGCACGCAACTGGGAATGTTGTCAGGCCCAGGGGAGTATGAGGATTTAAGTGATTTCAAATATGAAAGCAAGGAGCTTTCTGAAATTGAGGGAGCACATATCGAGTTGGAAGAAGGAATGTTATAAGGATAAGAAGTATTGGTAAACCGGGCAGAGGAATAAGTTGATTGGAAGAAGTCCGCGAATAGGTCAACGGCAGTGGAGTCATCGTTAGCCTTTTGGTCACCAAGAAAAAAAGAAGAAGGTAAAGAAGAGGATCTACGTTTAGAGTTGACAAAGCTATAGAATTGTTTTGGGTCCTCTGCAAATTGAATTTTGCATCGGGCAAGATATTTTTTATAGCACTCAGAATTAAAAAGTGTAAAGTTCGATTTTGCTATTGAGTATTGAGAAAAGTCAACAACAGAACCAGTACGTTTATACTTTTTGAAGCATCTAGACTTAATATTTTTCAAATTAGAAAGCCTAGGACAGTACCAAGGAGGAGTAATGGACGCTGGAGAGGGAGCGCTATTAGGAATACAAATATCTAAGAGAGAATTAATGGAATCATAGAAAAAGGTAAAAGCAAAGTTTAAATCAACCGCATTGTACAAAGGAGTCCAGTCTGTTGCACAAATAAGTTGATTTAATAAAGTAAAGTTTCCTTTACGAAAGCAACGACGAGGTTTGTTTATTTATTTATTTATTTAAGTTTGACAAAGTTCTGTCAACATTGCAGGGGTCGCTTAAAAAATGACAGTAAATTATTTCTTACATCTAACACAGAAGAGTGAGCAGAGAAAAGATGGTAATACATATTATAGTTAAGACACAAATTTCGGAAAGGTTCATAGTTAGCATAATTGGTTAGGCAAGGCTGCAGATAGATCGGAGAGAAATTTCTGGTAAGACGCAAAGGTACAGCAAGATTTATTTGGCTTAACAGAGTCAATATCACCTGATAAGAGTTTGTGAATGAAAAGCACAGAATGGCACGTACGGCGGTTCTTAAGAGATGGAAGATCGATTAAGAGTAGTCGATGCTCGTAAGATGGAAGCTGGATGGTGGGATCCCAGTTGAGGCCACGGAGGGCAAAAATTAAAAACTGTTTTTGAACCGATTCAAGTTGGTCCTGATATTTTTGGTAATGCGGTGACCAAACACACGACCCATATTCAAGTATTGGTCGAACTAGAGAGACGTATAAATGTTTAGTGAGATACGAATCGTTAAATTCCTTGGACCATCTTTTGATAAACCCAAGAGCACCCATAGCTTTATTAGAGATGATAGAGACATGTCTATTAAAGCTTAACTTGGGGACAAAGCGGACGCCTAAATCATCAACCTCGTAAATGCGTTCAAGAGGATTGTCATCAATCGAAAAGTCGTATATATACGGCTGTGTTCGATGGAAAGTCATACATTTACACTTTTCACCGTTAAGTGGGAGGGAACTAACCGAACACCATGTATGCAGAGAGCTTAAGTCCAATTGAAGAAAGAGAGATGACAACGGGTCCCTTTAGGACAAGCAGAGTTTTAGGTCATCAGCGTACATCAAAGCATGCGAATGAAGCAGGACGTGAGGGATGTCGTTAATGAACAGATTAAAAAGTAGAGGTCCAAGATGGTTTCCCTGAGGTACCCCAGAGAGTACGCTGATGGGTTCAGAAAGCGACGAATTAAAACGGACACGCTGGGAACGGTGTGTCAAATAAGCCTTTATCCAGTTAAGAAGGTTTAGAGGAAAACCAAGCAGATACAGTTTGTGAAGGAGGAGATCATGATTGACAGAGTCAAAAGCCTTGCTAAAATCGGTATAAATTACATCAGTCTGTAGTTTATTAATAAAACCCCTATTTACAATAGAAGTAAACTCAAGCAGGTTTGTAGAAACAGAATGCTTTTTCATAAAGCCGTGCTGAGATTGCGAAATAATTGAGCGAAAAGAGTACTGTTTTTGAGATGTTATGAGCATCTCAAAAAGTTTAGGAATGTCAGATAGTATTGAGATACACCTGTAATTTGTTACTGATGATTTAGATCCTTTTTTATGAATAGGAATGACAAAAGATTCCTTCCAATCGTTGGGAAACTCACCTAGCTCAAGAGATAAGTTAAACAACCTTAAAAGCGGGAAGCATAAAGAATTTGCACAATTTTTAAGCACACAGCTTGGTACATATTCAGGTCCAGGAGTATAAGATGTTTTAATCGAACGAATACCCGAAAGCAGACTCTCTAAATCCAAAACAGGTGGATGGATGCTTTTAGAGTGGGTAATAGGATAGGGATACGGATTAATGGTACCAAAACTAGTCGATGAAGCGGAATAGCAACGCTGAAAAAATGCTGCGAATAAATTAGCGATGTCAGCATCATTACTAGCAGTCACGTTATCGAGCGAAAGCGATGGAGGAAACAGAAGATTTGTGTTTGGAGTTAACGAAGTTATAGAACTTTTTGGGGTTTTGCTGAAAGCTTATCTTGCAGCTCAGCAGATAATTATTGTAGCATTCTGAATTATGCAGCAAAAACTTTGAACGGGCCACTGAATATCTAGAGAAATCTAACTGAGAACCGGATTTCTTAAATTTTTTATACAGGCGAGATTTTATATTTTTCAAATTAGACAAGCTTTTCGTAAACCATGGGGAAGAGCGCGTGCGAGAGGTAGTGTACGAAACTGGTACTTGAGCTTTGAATACATTATAAATAGCCTCATAGAATGACTTGGTGGCTTCCTCAATATGTCGACATGTATCAAGGAAGGACCAATCGCACGTTGACAGTGCATCGTTCAGGGATGTAAAATTTACATTACGAAAGCAGTAAGATTGACTTCGCTGGGTTGAGATCTCAGCGCAGTTAGGCGTTTCAAGTTCAAAGCTAAGCTCAATAGTAGGGTGAAGCTATAGATGTTGAAGAGGTAGGTCCAATAACTGAAAGGGAGATTTCAATTGTAGGATGGTAAGAATCTTCAGGAAGTGATAGGGGGGTAGACCTAGAGACTACGGCATTAGCACTGTCAGCGACAAAGACTAGATCCAGCAATTTATTTAAATCGTTTGGAATTGTATTAATTTGAAACAAGGACATATCAAACAGATGATCTAAGAAGTCATGCTGTGTTGAAGGAACAAGATAAGTTGACCCATTAAGAAATGACCAGGTGATGTTTGGCAAGTTGAAATCGCCTACAACAACCATTGAGTCAATGTCTCGTAATTGGGCACAAACATCTTTTATACAAGCTACACACAAAAAAATCTGTGGTTAAATTTAACCGATATTTTGGGTTAGAAATGCGCCAACCCAAAAAGTCGGTAAAACTCACAAAATTTGACAGTAACTATCACGTAAACCTTTACGCAAAGAGAACTATTGCAATAGTAAATCTAACTGAAAATATCGTTTAGAATTGCGCCAACCCACAAAATTAGTAATATTAACCGATGCGTACAGTAAGCTAATTTTCTTACTGTACAGTGTTTTACAGTGTACAGTAATTTTACCATAAAAATAGTAATTTAATAGCTGTTACTCAACTGAAGAAAAGTAGGGTTGGATACTATTTTAGCTGTCACAAGTTGCCAATCTACTTGAGCTCATCATCATCCAAGACCAGAAGAGGCAACCTTAATACCCCCCACCCACCAATTTTGGTTCTGAAACAATTGTTTGAATTGAACATATTTTTATTTTATTTGAAATTTTTTTACTTACTTGGGGGGGGATTCGAACTCTGGACCCTTGGACTGAACACGATTGGACGGACGTCTTTACCAGTTACCCTACGGCGCGCGTTAATAGAAACGCGTCTAACATATTACTTGTATTGAATCTGCCTAACCACATGCACGAAAAATTTCTTAAATGTCGCATTAATGAGGCCACTAGTAATTCTCAAGCTCAAATTCAGTGAAAGTACAATATAAATATAAGGGCCAAACTGAAATTTTCTCAATCAACAATTTTCGCGGTTAGATTTACTGTCGGTAGAGTTAGTCGGTGAAGCAACAAAATTCATTTAAAAAGTTCTACTATTTGTGTGGTAAGATTTACTTGTGGGTACAGTTAATTGCTGCAAAAACAAAGTATGAGATGAAAAAATCACGTCAGAGTCACTATTTCTATGGTGAAGTTACTGAAGTAACAGTAACTTATTAAAACAACAAAATATGTGAAAAAATATTTGTGGTTGAATTTACTCAGCGTACAGTTGCTAAATGCAACAACAAAACACGAGCTAAAATAAATACGTGAGCTTTAAAATTTTTTCTGTAGATTTTACTGTTAGCACAGTTACCAAGCAACAACAAAACCACATGCATAAAATATTTCGAAAAAAGTTACTATCAGCGTAGTTCATTTTACCCACCAGATTTTTTTGTGTGTATATGATGCATATAAACTTGAATATCGGAAGAAGGAGGGATATAAGAACAAGTGATATATAAAGAAGAGGAAGGAAAAGATACCTTTACGGCAACAAATTCAACACCATCAGGCAGATTTAATGGAATTAATTCCGAACGGTGGTTAGTTTTGACTGCGATCAGTACACCTCCACCTCTGCGAGTATGTCGATCATGTCGATAGATAAAAAAGTCATTTGATAAAATTTCACAATCAGAGATTGATGGGTTCAACCAAGTCTCTGAGAATGCAAGTTATTGCCACAGATGTCAACCCCGGACATCAACCCAAAATCCAAACTAAAATTCCGCTATGCAAAACAAAGGCAAAGAATGCTGACCTAGCGTCTGGCCAATTTCCTGCACACGCCAAGTGCAGCTTCTGGCCAATTTCCTGCACACGCCAAGTGCAGCTGCAACTCTTGCCCAACATCGCCGTCATCAAATTTCTGCACAAGCCAAGTGCAAAACAATTCTAGGAAGCTTGCCCAACATCGCCGCCGCCAACATCGCTGCCGCTGCTGACCGCCGCAGCCGACGTCGCCGCCACAACCCACAGCTTAAGTAGGGCTAGCTTAATATAAGCAAATCAGTCTCAAAAAGTTATTAAATAAAGAAAGGTCTTGTGACCGCAATTAAAATTGTAATTTTTTTAAGTTTTATTCAAACGGAAATTTAACTGGCGCCCGAGCAGGGACCGACAGTCGTACGAAAGAGCAAAACGGTTACTAAGTACGCGACGCGACAACAGGGCAAAACGACCCTACGACGCGCACTGATCGGTTCGAAAATCGAAATAGAATCCCGGTGAGACTCGAGGAAATTAATTTTTCCTCCCGGTGCTTCGAAAACAAAATTGGTAACAGAACTTAATTGTTCAATTACCCATCGGTGGACCACAATCCTGTCAGGTCCGTCCGCAGGATACCTTCGCGGAGTGCTGATCGCAGGATCCCCAGTAGGATACCCATATCTAAAAAGGATGAAATCCGGATCGCCAGGGAGGGTGGCCATATCATTTGTACTGTAAGTTAGTGATTAAGTGGAGTAATATTAACAAAAAAAAAAAAAAAAAAAAAATATCAAGAAACTACGAAAATAAAAAAAGGAAAATTTGAGAAAATACTTGCGAAATAAAAATAATAAAATATTTGTGGAAAAGAGAATTTTTAAAAAATTAAGTAATCAAACAAAACGAAACGAAAATCTTTATTTAAAAATTAAAAAGAAAACCCAAAACAGTAAGTTAAGTGAAAGTTTAAGTGAAGTAATCCAACATTTTTCCAAAAGTCATCATTAAATATTTAACTCCCTCAGCTAAAATTTTATACTGAACAAAAGGTTACTTACTATCCAGCAATCATATTATTTTTTGGTTTACATCCGAAACGAATCTTTACCAGGTCAGAGAGAAGTTTTACGTAAAATCACTGGCAAACTAAATGGCCAATTCAGGCAATTTAATAAGACCCCCCGTGCTTAACATAGAAGAGACATTGAACGTATCCCAAGACGAACAACAGCAACAGCAACAACCACAGCAACTAAGACATCAACAAAGAATACAGGAAAGACAAACACAAAGACAGGCTGAATATTTACAGAATAGAAATATGGACAATCAGGAAGAGTTAACCAATACAGTGGCGGTTATATTATCCCAAATACTTCCAGGCATACTCAGCGAAATCAGTAATGCAAATCGAAACCCTTTTAACGTTACGGATCAGCTAATTGCTCCAGAGCACCGTGCAAACCTTGACGACTTAGATAGAGTACCAGATGTTGTGAAGTGCCTCCGAGAATTTTCAGGTAACCCATCGGAGTTCAGCTCCTGGAAAAAGGGAGTGGAGAGAGTTCTTAAAATTTATGAGGGTCAGGAAGGCACACCTAAGTACTTCGGTATACTGCATACCATCCGTAATAAAATTGTTGGTAGTGCAGACACGTCATTGGAATCATATAATGTTCCCCTAAATTGGAGTGCCATCTCCAAATGCCTCACTTTACACTACGCTGACAAACGGGACATGGGTACCTTGGAGTACCAAATGACTACTATTGTCCAGGGCAACAATCAAACGGTAGAAGAGTTCTACCAAGCGGTTTATAAACATCTGTCCTTGATCTTAAACAAGATAGGCTGCATGGAACTGTCAAAAGAATCCGAGCAACTAATGACCAAACTATACAGGGACAAAGCTTTAGACACTTTTGTTCGCGGTTTACGCGGAGACCTCTCACGTCTGTTGGGCATGAAAGAGCCCGCAGATCTTCCACAAGCCTTGCACTTGTGCCTTAAACTCGAAAACCAAGGTTATCGAGCAACCCATGCCACCACTAGAGCGCAGCCCAATGGGTTCCGTTCGCCTAATCAAAAACCCGTACCTATGCCTAGAATGCTAGGAGTAGGAAACACCCCATTCCGACAAAATCCGATTCCATTTATACCCCAAAGAAATTTTGTGCAACATGGTCCACAACAAAGTTTCAGACCCTATCTAAATAATTATGGGCACCAGCACCAACAGATAGGCAACCAACGCCAAGGCGGATTTCAACAGCCGGTCGCACCACCTCGCCCAATGGGACCAAAACCTCATCCACGCCCAGAACCAATGGAGGTGGATAGAAGCGTGCAAACCTGGCAGGTAGATTACATGAATAGACCAAACTTTGATGTAGGGAAGAGACCACCCGGACTTTCACCAGAAGCGCCAAAAAGGCAAAGAAATTTTAATATTCAGTCGAACACAGACAACGGACAAGAGGGCTCTGATGAGGCATCCGTCAATATGAGTGAATACGAACAACAGGTAGCAGCCGCCGAGGCTCAAGCGGACTATGAGCAATCCCTTGCAGAATTCGTTGACCAAATCGACTTAAACGAAGACCCCGACGCTAATAGCCAAAATGACTACTCAGACATTCATTTTTTAGAATAAAACGCTCATCTCTACCTTACTTTGAATGTAGAGTAATGGGGGGAAAAGTACTCAGAATCCTTATTGATTCTGGGTCAGACACTACATTCAACCACAGCACGTAACGAATCCCAAAATAAACAATCAACCATTTGACGCTGTAACAGTAGGGGGCAGCATCCGAATTACACACCATAAAGAAGCTATTCTATTCGGGCAATCAAATCAAAAAATCAAATTTTTTCTTCTTCCCACACTAAAATCATTCGATGCTATTCTTGGATGGGATGACTTTAAGAGGTTAGGTGGGATAACTGATTCAAAAAAACTCATCATGACAATCAACGACCATATTAATGTAAAAATCAAAGAGGAGAAAGTAGCGGCGATAAATAATATCACCCTGAGAACAGATCACATGACTCGACACCAAAAGGGAAAATTGGACCAGTTAATCACAGAATACCCGAACTTGTTTGCAGACCCAAACGAAAAACTGACCTACACGACTAATGTAAAGGCAGAAATTCGCACAACCACGGATACACCAGTGTATTCAAAATTCTACCAATATCCCATGTCTTTAAAGGACGAAATCAATAAACAAATTCAAGAACTTCTAGACAACGGTATCATTAGACCGTCCCGTTCTCCATATAACTCACCAGCATGGATCGTTAGTAAAAAACCAGACTCTGCCGGAAATAGACAATACAGAATGGTTATAGATTACCGAAAAATCAATTTGCATACCATAGCAGATATATACCCCATTCCCGATATAAACGAGGTACTTGCCCAATTGGGTAGCAACAAATTTTTTTCTGTTCTAGACCTAAAAAGCGGGTTCCACCAAATACCGTTAAAGGAGTCCGATATGGAAAAGACAGCCTTCTCCGTTAACAACGGAAAATATGAGTTTACACGACTCCCATTCGGATTAAAAAACGCGCCTGCAATCTTTCAACGCGCACTCGATGACATTCTTGGTGAGCACATCGGCAAGATCTGTTTCATCTATATAGACGACATTATCGTCTTCAGCAAAGACGAGCAGTCGCACTTCGAAAATTTGAGTAAGATTTTTCAAACACTGCAGGAAGCCAATATGAAATGCTCGTTAGACAAATGCGAGTTCCTAAAAACAAAAGTAGAGTTCCTCGGCTTTGTCGTATCTGACAAAGGAATTGAAACAAATCCCAAAAAGGTAACGGCAATAGCCAACTATCCTTGTCCCAAGACACTAAAAGACCTTAGATCATTTCTGGGCCTTTCCGGTTATTACAGGAGGTTCATTCAAAATTACGCTAAGCTGGCAAAACCCCTTAGCTCTCTTTTGAGAAGGGAAGACGGACGAGTGTCCAAGAAAAAGTCTTCACAAAAACCTATCCATCTCAATGAAGAAGCGCTAGAAGCTTTCAAAAAATTAAAAAGTAGTCTCGTCTCTAACGACATAGTTCTCCGATACCCGGACTTTAACAAAGAATTCCATTTGACTACTGACGCT
This sequence comes from Lordiphosa magnipectinata, assembly GCA_037044535.1. Taxonomy (NCBI): domain Eukaryota; kingdom Metazoa; phylum Arthropoda; class Insecta; order Diptera; family Drosophilidae; genus Lordiphosa; species Lordiphosa magnipectinata. The sequence continues at coordinate 55,151 of JBAMBO010003250.1, read as the reverse complement.
TCGAATTTTGCAATTGGGGCTGTCCTATCGCAGGAAAATCAATATACACTTCCTCTCAAGAACGCTCTCGCAGGCAGAAGAAAACTATGCTACAAACGAGAAGGAGATGCTAGCCATAGTTTGGGCACTGAAAGTTCTGAGAAACTACCTTTACGGTAAAGCCAAAGTTAAAATCTTTACGGACCACCAACCTCTGACCCATTCCCTTAGTAGTTGGAATGGGAATGCCAGAATTAAAAGATGGAAATCTCTCCTCGAGGAATACAACTACACAATTTTGTACAAACCCGGTAAAGAGAACGTTGTAGCTGATGCGCTATCCCGAATTGAAATCCCCAGTCAAATAAATTCCGTAGCCTCGACCCAGCACAGTGCTGAGAGTTCATCCGACGACTTAATACCCAGCATTGAAGTACCTATCAATGCCTTCAAAAATCAAATTCACATTAACAAAGCTGACGTTACAGATTATACTTTTGACATACCGTTTCCGACCTTTCATAGACACACCATATCACGACCACAATATACCAGCAAAGACTTACTCGACATACTTAAGAAACATCTGAACCCCTCTGTTATCAACGGAATCAGAACAACGGAGGACATAATGGGCCAAATTCAAGGACTGTACCCAAAGTACTTTAGGAGCTATAAAGTCAGATTTACCCACATGAAGGTTGAGGATCTAACTAACGAAGCAGACCAAGACGAAGAAATCCTCAGGGTTCATAACAGGGCACATCGCAATTTTCAAGAAAATAAAATCCAGCTGTCAGAGAAATTCTATTTCCCCAAAATGAAGCAAAAGATAGCCAGACTGACAAAACAATGTAGGGTCTGCAGGGAAGAAAAATACGACAGACATCCTCCAAATCCGCAGCTAAAAGAAACCCCAATTCCAGAATTTCCCGGACACATAATTCATATAGACATTTATTCAACCGAAAAAAACTTGGTGTTGACAGCCATAGACAAGTTCTCAAAGCTGGCTCAAGGAAGAATAATTAAGTCTAAAGCAATAGAAGACATAAGAATACCTCTGAGAGACATTATTTTCTACTTTGGCGTGCCTAAGTACGTAGTGATGGACAACGAGAAATCACTTAATTCAGCCTCTATCCGATTCATGTTGAACGATCAACTCGGGATCGAGATTTTTAAAGCACCACCCTATAAAAGCACCGTAAATGGACAGATAGAGAGATTTCACTCTACGCTGTCCGAAATAATGAGATGTCTCAAAAGAGAAGAAACTCATAGAGATTTTCATGAGCTCTTAGATAGAGCCATTTACGAATACAACTATTCTATCCATTAAGTTACTAAAAAACGACCACTTGAGGTATTCTTCGGCAGGAACGTAACGACAAAACCCGAACAATACGAAAAAGCCAGACAGGACAACATTGACCGACTGAAACAAAAACAAAGTAGCGACCTTCAACACCACAATAAAAACCGGAAGACAATACTCGACTATAAACCAGGGGACGAAATATTCGTCAAGGTTAACACCAGATTAGGCTCGAAATTATCAGCCAGATTCAGGAAAGAAACAGTAAAGGAAAACCGAGCTACAACAATACTAACTAATTCAGGGAAAGTCGTTCATAAAAGTAATATTAAGAGCAAATGATTAATTACAGGATATTGGTCGCCGCAGACGTAATACACGGATCCATTGACGTTACCAATTATACCGACGCTCAGACCGCTACCATCAACAAAGGAATTGGCAAGGTATGCGTATCCAATACGCGCATAGTCCATGTCATAGACCTGGAGTTAATCCAAAATACACTTGACAAGCTACAATACCACACGGAACAAGACCTAAAGACCAACAGTCTATATCATACCTTACAGCACGAAATATCCCAAACCTATGTTACCTTCCGCACCATAATTTCACCTAAAAAACGACATGCTAGAGCCATTAATCTTATAGGCTCAGCTTGGAAATATGTGGCCGGTAGCCCAGACCACGATGATCTGGTAATGTTAACCGAAAACATGAACAAGCTTAATTCGAATGACAATAAACAATTTATCATTAACAGACAATTAGAAGACCGCATTAATAAATTAACCAGAATCTCGAACGATCTAGGGAATTCAATCCGAAAAGATTCGTCTTTAAGTAATGAGATAGCTATAAGTTTTCAAAACCAAATTAGACTCATAAAAGAAGAGGTTATTAATATAAAGTACGCCATACAATGGGCAAAAACTAACGTAGTAAATACCTTTTTGTTGGGAGAAATCGAAATAAATACAATTAATGACCAATTTAAAAATAGTAATATGCCACCCCTATCTATTGAAGAAATGTTGGAATTTTCTGATGTGTCCATTTTACATAACGAAACCACTTTGCTTTACGTAATAAAAATTCCAAACTTAGAACAAATAGATTATCAAAATCTTCTGATAAAACCTATAGTAAAAAATAACATCATAATAAACTTGCCAGAAAAAGAAATATTTCAGAATCAAGGAAAATTGTTTGGAATAAATAAAGATTGTAAGACCTATAATAATGTCAAAATATGTAACAAGAATAGAATTATCGATTTAAGTAATACTACTTGCCTTCCTAAGCTACTTAGAGGAGAGAAATCGCTGTGTGAATTTAGCAACGCGGATCACGTCCCAGAAATTGAGGAAATTGGTAACGGCATCATCTTCCTGAACGACTTCAATGGCACCGTAAAATGGCAAGACGGCGTACAAATGCTTAAGGGCTCCTACCTCGTCAACTTTTGGAACGAGACAATCGTAATCAACAACAAAGAATTCAACAACATAGAACTGACGATAATGAAACCGGGATCACCCACCATACAGATTGCACCGACGGAGATCGAACGTCTCAAAATCCTATCCTTGGAGGCACTGGACGAACTGCACATAAACAATACGGAACAAATTCAAAAGCTACAAACACATTCGTCAATCAACAGGGTAACCTTAATAGTCCTGTTCATCACTGCAGTAATCCTAACCTCAGGACTACACTGTTATAATGGTAGAAGGAAGGAAGTAATTCTACAACTTGCACCAACTATTCCGAACGAAACCATCGAGATGCCAAAATTGCAACAAAACACTAACAGCACCCCAATCGAAGCTCCAAAGAAGCCAGAGCGCACCACGCCCTTTTCCTTCGGACCAAAATTCAACGACATTCCGTTCTTCTAGTGATCGCTTGAGGACAAGCGTCAATCAAAGGGGGAAGAGTTATTGCCACAGATGTCAACCCCGGACATCAACCCAAAATCCAAACTAAAATTCCGCTATGCAAAACAAAGGCAAAGAATGCTGACCTAGCGTCTGGCCAATTTCCTGCACACGCCAAGTGCAGCTTCTGGCCAATTTCCTGCACACGCCAAGTGCAGCTGCAACTCTTGCCCAACATCGCCGTCATCAAATTTCTGCACAAGCCAAGTGCAAAACAATTCTAGGAAGCTTGCCCAACATCGCCGCCGCCAACATCGCTGCCGCTGCTGACCGCCGCAGCCGACGTCGCCGCCACAACCCACAGCTTAAGTAGGGCTAGCTTAATATAAGCAAATCAGTCTCAAAAAGTTATTAAATAAAGAAAGGTCTTGTGACCGCAATTAAAATTGTAATATTTTTAAGTTTTATTCAAACGGAAATTTAACTTGCAATAATGTCAAACTCAAATGAAGCACTATTAAAGAACAAGGTAGAAAGTTTGGATAACAGACCCCTAACATTCTGATAGGCTATATGCGGACTGAGGGACAGAACTAGTTTTTTGAACTAGACCCTACATTTGAGGATATACTAAAAAAGTGCAAGCTGACGGGCGTTGGCCTAACTCGATTTTTTTGCCTAAACTCATGGGCAATCATATCTGGCAGCCAAAATTCTGGGTTGCATATGATGGGAAATGCTTCAGCTGGAACACTTATGTTGAAGGAAGCTACATCACGAGGTTGGGCAAAATTAAACTTTTTAATCGAAATACTTGCTGAGGATTTGCTCGCAATAAACGCGGCAATTTTCTCGCAAGTAGTTTCAGGGGACAACCTAGACACAAAAACTTGCTTGCGTGGTGCAATCACAGTTAGAAGTGGAGGGTGAGAAGGAATCGAAACACTGGCAACAGGTTCAGGCGGTGCAATTGGGGAACGAGCTAACCTATGTGACGGTGGTTTATTTAAAGTACCACCAGTATCTTGATTCAGGGAGGGAGGTAAAGGAGACAAATCAAGCATAGTTCCTGGTGATGCGGAAAGAGATATGGTTGGTGACAAGTCAAAACATTGAGGTGAAACTAGCAACGAAGAAGTAGGTTCGGACGACTTGCCGCCAACGGGAGGTGGCAGTTCTAAAAACTGACGCTCCAGCTGATGCGAGGGCGGGGACTCAAACTTAAATTGACTAAGCATCTCAGCACTGGAGGTAAACTCGCTAGTGAGTTGCTTGTTCAATTTGTGAAGAGTATTAAATTTGTTTCTCATGTCGTTGCTCATACGCGAGAAATTAAATTGCTTATCAGTGCATACAGGGCGCGACCATTTCAAAGTACCACAACCTTTTTTAGGTGAGTAAATTTTGTCCAGGTCACGTCCACTTAGTCCAGCACATTTAAAATGCATGATATTTTCGCACAACCAACAGTTAACAAACCTAAGTTGTTCCGAATCACATGCGTCTTTGTTTGTGCAAGATTTTTTCCAGCACGACATTATGCTAAATTTACAACAGGGGCTCAACACTAGAGAGAATAGGAGTTCTAAGCGCGTATCAAAAGCTCACTCTCAGAGCGGTGTAATACAACAAAAGTTCTAAGCTTTGTAAGCAGAGAACCAACAACAATGTTGAAAGCGAGACTCAAAGCAGAGTGGGCAAGACGCACTAAGAGAGTATGCACAAACAAACACACACTCAAACCTGTGGTGAGGGGGAGAGGGGAAACGCCAAAAATCAGATAATCCAGACCAAAACAAAAACAAATACACAGGGCAGACGCCGAGTTATTAAAATTTGCTAATTTAATAATGATTAGATGCACAACACAGAATGCAAAGCACAAACCGACAATGGGTTAAATTATCACTGAGATTTAAGTCCAATTAGGACAATTATAGGCACTAATAGCGACACAAATAATTTTCAAATTGCGGAGCACAAAAAACACGTCAATCACATACAAGAGTCTCTCTCTCTTTTCGTGACTGGCACATTCATCAGGACAAATAGCTGACTCACGTACAGCAGAAAGCTCTTTCTCCAGCACTTCAATTCTGCTTTTTAATATTTCATTTTCTTCATTTTGTTTTTGCAGCATGGTCTGGTATATCATGTTCAGGGTTCATGTGCACATTCCATCTTCCAAAATGTTATCTTGCATCAATTCTTGTCTTTGTTCTTCTAATATTGAAAAACGTTCAAACTCTTCAAAAGAAATATCCGTGATGTTGTTTTGGCCTTGAATATGAAGAGAAAACTGCTCCACTGATTCCACCACAACGGGTTAAAAATTACCGTTACCGTTGTTACCGTTGTCAGTACATGATGACTCTTCGTCAAAATACGAGAAATTTTGTAATTAAACCTATTTTCCGACAGATAAACGTATGAAAAAAGTTTTCTCACTAAGACTCAATTTCCGACCGATCGGCCCTATGGCAGCTTTGCAAATGCAAATGTCACAGTTTAAGAACGCTTACATAAAAATCAAAAAATTTTGTAACTAAACCTATTTTCCGACAGATAAACGTCTGAAAAAAGTTTTTTTCAATAACACCCATTTTCCGACCGATCGGTCCTATGGCAGCTTTAAGATATACTCATTAGATTTTGACCAAAATTTGCAAATCTGTTTGAAAGTATATAATATTATTAATGACCGAGTTTAATCACGTTAACATTGAAAACAAAAAAGTTTTTCTCACTAAAACCCATTTTTCGATCGATGGTTCCTATGGCAGCTATAAGATATAGTCATCCGATTTTGACCAAAATCTGCAAATCTGTTTGAAAGTATATAATATTATTAATGACCGAGTTTAATCACGTTAACATTGAAAACAAAAAAGTTTTTCTCACTAAAACCCATTTTTCGACCGATGGTTCCTATGGCAGCTATAAGATATAGTCATCCGATCCGGTCGGTTCCGACATATTAGCAGCGTGCAGTAAAAAGAAGACTCTGTGCAAAATTTCAGCTCGATAGCTTTAAAACTGAGAGACTAGTTTGCGTAGAAACAGACGGACAGACAGACGGACAGACAGACGGACAGACAGACAGACGGACAGACAGACGGACGGACAAAGCACAATGAACTCAGCTCGTCCCCCTGATCAAGAATATATATAGTTTAAGGGGTCGGAAATGAATATTTCTATGCGTTGCAAACTTCTGGGCAAAATTATAATACCCTTTGCAAGGGTATAAAAAACCATTTCTTTCTCGAAAACGCAATAAATTTCGTTTCAAAACGCCTAGTAAAAGTATATAAAAATTCAAAAAAACTATTTTTATTTTTTCGACGTAAGAACCGCACTTCTGCGAAGAAAATAAGTTATCAATGAACAAAATCTATAAATAAATACAATAGCTGGGAGCAATTAAGTGCTGAAATAAGTGTAATTTTTGAGATGTTTTAAACATAAATTTTCATTTGCTTCGACTTTTGTACTGTTTTGGAATTTTTTTTAAAAAGGCTATTCGCCCACTTCTAATATTGACCAAAAAACGAAGAATATAGAAAAAAATTTTCTGAACACTTTAAATACTCCAATTTTACTGTTAGTTCCTTCACTTAAATTGATCCAGCTACAATATTTATTCATAGATTTTCTTCATCAATACCTTATTATCTTTGTAGATGTGCGATTCTTAAGCCAAAAGAATAAAAATATTTAAATATATAAAATATTTTTAATAATTTAAGAGGTTTAAGAACTGTACTCAGATATGATTTTTGCAAATGAGTACTGCGCCTTATGCAAGTTAAGGGTGCAAGAAGATATTTTTCATTTCTGTGCAATATGTCCAATTTTAAGCGAAATCCGAGTGAATGCCTGGGGAAAACCGGTGCTGACAAAAGCGGAACTTTGTAGCATTCTAAATAGGTCGAGCTGGAATGCACTGAGGCGCTTTCTGTCACAAGCAACAAGATATTGGGAGCAGATAATAACATGTCATTTCTAGAAAATAGTAAATATGTTTAATCACAATCGGAGGGTGGAACATCCACTATTCCGTGACGAGCGGGGAAGGTGGGTGGAGTAACCTGGTAGGTAATGCGGTTAAATGGAGTAATTGATATTTTGTAAGCATTTCCGATGTTGTATGTGTAATGTCCCGGTGTACACTTGTTAAAGGTTCACCTGCTATCGAGGCAACGCCATCGAGTGGGTAGAGGAAGTAGGGGTTTGTGCACTATGCATCGCTCTATGCTTGCTCGTCGGAGGTCGGGGTTCTTTTCTATTCCTACATACCCAAAGCACATTAACATAATAAATAAAGTGCACGTTACAGAAACTACTCAAATAAGTCAAATATCAAAATAAAAAAAAAGGAACACAAAGGTTATGATCATAAAGACCCGACACAGTATTGAGAATTAGCGCGGACGATTTAGCCTTAGTTCTTCCTAAAGTATGAACCAGTTGTAGTTGTTCATACGCTCGTCTTCACCCACCCTACCATGGCAATTCACGGAGCTGATGTATAAATTGCCCCTATTTCAATGTTAGAAGAACTAAATTACTCGATTTTGTCTAGGCATGTTGGTTATGACAGATATAAATTTATTAACAGAACATTATGTATTCATTACTTCAAGGAGCATTTCAAATATAGGTATATGAAAAGTATAGCATAGTTGCAAAAGAAAATAACTGGATTAGCACAAGGCTTTTTTACTTAATCTAATAATTGAGATAAGAGATATGAGCAGCTATATTCGCAGTAAGGTTTTAAATCGGTTTACTTCACTTGGTTCAATTCATTTGATTTCGTTCTATTCAGTTTCGTTTCTTACGAATTTAACTCACATTTATATCCATCGCTGCACGATCGTAGGGCCCTTCGACGTAGCTGCTGCTAGGCTGTGATTAATAAAATTAATATTTGGACTACAAAAAAAAAACCAATTTAAACGGAAATGGAGAAGCTGCTGATATGTCATAAAATAAAATCTAAAGATTACTTCGACTTATTTTAGTTAAACATTTAGTTTTTAAATTAAAGTTCATGTTCATATGAACGAAAATGGCAACTGTTTTACAAAGTGTTTAATGAACTTATTTTACCCGTTAGGGCAGTAAAGATTTCTAAATTAAATTGAGCAAAAATTATTCGCAAAAGTGAATTATTAAAAGTTATCGCAATTAACAAGCATGATTCGAAATTATTTGGGAAGCCTTCGAAAGGAGATTCACGCAGTCTGGCAACTCCACTCTCGCTGAGTGCTAGAAAAATCTAGTATGTCTTTGCTTTATACAGCTACTTAGCGGTCGGTGTGAATGTTTGTGTGTCCATAATGAGAGACGTCTGTATGTACGATATGTATGCAAAGGCAGGTGTCTGGAACTCAATGCACGTTCACGGTGGATTCGCCAACATAACCACAAAATCGCTTCTCTGTTGGATGCACTGTCTTCACCAACTTGGCCAGAATTATCCAAAGGAGAACAATATCGGTGTGCAAGTCTGAGCCGGGCTAGTGATTTCTCGATATAGCTCGCTCAGCCTGCGGAATTGCTGAGTGTGTATATATAATATGTATGGGAATGGACATCAGCCACAGCACCTATGTACGTGTGTACATATGTAGTAAAAGCGCGGTCGCGCTAGGCGGGGGTGCTGCGCTGGCCACTTGCCCAAGAAGTAAGCGTTTTTCCCTAAGAAAAGAATTTATTAAGCACCTGCACTGGACCTTTTTAAGCCATAAAATATCACCTTTCTGCCTGAAGATTTTCGGCAACCGTGTATTGCTGTATGTACGCCAGTACAAACAGATAAATGTGGAGAATATTCCACGGGGATGCTACCCTTATGCGTCTTCACTTTAGGCCGTATTTCGCACTTGCAAATTGTTTAAGTTTCTTTTCTTATTTTGTAAAACACTTTTGGGCTGTACTTTGTTTCAATATTTACGTGACGGTGCAATGCACGTCAGTCACATTCAAAGGCAAAAAAGAAAAGAACATCGTGGTCGCTAAGCAGAGCACGCGTAGCGAAATCGAAAAGCAAGAAGAGCTTTCAAACGGGATAATTCCAAGCGCGAGCGAGCTTTGATCTATGCTTTGCTTTTAGTGAGGAGCAAACAGGATAGATATGTAACTATCGGTAAACAAAATATGAACCATACACCATTGTGAGATTCTCTGGCCACTACATATGTTCAATGTAAGCTAATTTATAAATGTTTTGAAGCTCCAGAGCCAATTTCGTTGTATTAATTTAAAACTGGAATATAAGTTCTTTTTGTAAAAATCAATCTATTATACATTTTAAATATATTAAAATGGGTCGGGTTTTGTTTGTGTGCTTAAAACTTGAAAACGACTGCGCCAAATTGGATACTTTTTTTCTGCAGGTTTGTTCGTAATTGTTCGAAGGTTAGGAAAAAGGAAAAGTCTGAAAATTCATAACATTTCATTTTTCAGTTTAATTCAACACGTGGCGCATTCGGTCGTTTAGTCGGTCATTTAGTCGGTCATTTCATTTGACAGCACAGCTAACATTCCAAACATACACAGAGTATATTAAGATGGTTCGTGTCTTCTAGAGATATTTAGTAATCAAGACTATTTTACCGCAGAACGAAAGCGCTCGAATTGAAATGATTGAAAGTCGTACGCAAGGGTCCGAAGAAATTAACGAAACGTACACTGAGCAAAACCGATTGAGAAGTAGAGAAGTTCGTGCTCGGCAAAGTGAATGTTTTCATGGTATTTTCTTGTTAAGAGCTGTACAAAATATCCCAGGCCAGGAATGTTCTTGGGTTTATTAAGCTCTGAAGCTTCTCTTCCTGCTATTAAAATTTATATTTTAAATTATTTAGCCCGAAGTTAACATTACTTTATGTTCCTTCTTCGCGATTTCGTGTTACACGTTAGTGGCTGCGACTCTCGGTCGGTTGGGCGGAAGGTGGGCTGCTATTTTGCCTGGGGTTCGCGCTTTGGCTTAGTTTCGCATTTGCCGCTTGAACGTACTGAGCATTGTACGTCAACGTCCATCAACAACAAAGCATTGAAATTCCAAAGCCATTTTGCTTCATGCCATGCTTCGTATATAAAAAGGCAAAAAAAAAAAAATCAAATCTAAAAAATAAAGACCTCATTCAAAAATCTACATATATGGAAAAGTTCAAAGCAACATTAAAGAAGAATAGGCAAGTTTGGAAGGCCTTGCAGAACTTAACTCAAACAGAACCGCATGCTGCTGTGCACTCGAAGATATTACAATAGAAGCTGAATACAGAATGAACAACTTTAACCCATTGCATCCAGTGCCCACCGTTAGTCGCTGTTGCGATAGTTTAGTTCAATGTTTTGTGAAAAAGACAAATTAAATAACTTTTTAACTGATGATTACTGTCTTTGCAAAACAAAATAAAAGAAAGAAATAAAATAAAATAATTAAATTAAAGCTTTGAAATCAGGGACTGTCTGACCTGGAACGTCTTTCCAGGTCTGTGCCCAATTTATAACTAACATAATAGAATGATTTTGTTCAAGACCATAGAATCCAAATTGAAATGAATTTAAAAGCCTACTTTGACTGAAATTGTATTAACCAGCGGTGATGTCTGTCGTGTGTCAGCATGGCAATGCAGTTAAATTTGAAAAAAGAACCGCTTGGACTGTGCCACGTGGGCGGCAAGGTTAACTGGTGCCAGAGTTGCTTCTACTCCTAATGGGATACCCGGTACGAGCGAAGCTGTTACGAAGTGAAATCTGATTTCCCGTAGCAGCAGTTGGATTGGAGTTCATTGATCCATACACGACTCTTACGGCTCTTATTTATATCCCTAGTGAGGCCCATTTTGGAGTTTGGTTCGTGTATTTGAAACCCTCAATCACTTACCCTGTGTAAACGCATCGAATCTGTCCAGAAGTGTCCTCGGTTGCAACCCACAGTTGAGACTTCCTCCTTATATTTCCAGACTTAGGCTTTTAGACTTACCTTCACTTGAGCGCTGGCCATACCGACGAAATGAATTACCCCCACCAGATCGGAAGGCGTTTCTTCTTTTTATACCCTTGTAGAGGGAATATTAAAATTGTCCAGATGTTTGTAACGCATAGAAGGAAGCATCTCCGACCACACAAAGTATATATATTCTTGATCAGCATGACGAGCTGAGTTGATACAGCCATGTCCGTCTGTCTGTCCGTCTGTTTTTATGCTATCTCCTCCGTCAGTTTTAAAGCTATCTTAACCACACTTTGCACGAAGCCTTTTGGTACAAATACGCTGCACATTTGTCGGAACCGGCCGGATCGGAACCATCGGTCGAAAAGTAGTTTTAGTGAAAAAATCTTTTGTGTCTTCAACGCAAACGTCCCCAAACCTCGTATTTCTAAGTTTTCTATGCTTTCACATAATTCCATCAAGTTTTATGAAAATCGGACAACTATATGGTATAGCTGCCATACAAAAGATATGTCGGAAAAAAAGCCTTAGATGGAAAAACTTTTTTGTTTTCACTGCTATCGCTCCCAAACTTATTATTGATCAATATTATATGCTACCACACGATTATGACAGGTTTGATCTAAATCGGATGACTATAGCATATAGCTGCATATAGAAACGATCGGTCGTAAGAGTAGTTCTAGTGAGAAAAACCTTTTTTGTTTTCAATGGTAGCGTCTTTATACCTCCCAGTTGTGAATATTATCAGTTTTAACACAATTTTGGGGAGTTCGGTCAAAATCGATATCAGAATCGGTGAATATATCGTATAGCTACCATATAACAAACTGGCAAGCAAATGTTCAAAGTAGTGGCGCCATCAAGCTACATGGGTATATAAACTTCGGTCGTGCCGAAGTTAACTTCCTCTATTTTTACTCTTAATGTTTTCCTTTTCCTTATTTCTTTATCAGTATTCGATACTCAGAGCTCTATATTGATAACTCGATACTCAGTACTCAATACTCTGTGCTTGATACTAACACTCGATACTCATGCCTCGATACTCAGTACTCGATGCTCATTACTCGATAATCAGTACTCGATACTGAAAACTCGATATTCAGAACTCGATACTCAGTACTTGATACTCAGAAGTCGATACTCAATACACGAAACTCCGTACCCGATATTCAGAACTCGATATACTCAATATCCGATACTCATTACTCGATAATCAATACACGATTCTGTGAACTCAATACTTAATACTTAGTACTTGATACTCAGTACTTAATACTTAGTACTTGATACTCAGTACTTGATACTCAGAACTAGATACTCAATACTCAAAACTCTGAACTCGATACTCAGTACTTCTGGCATTTGAAAACCAAATTTTAATTTCGCTTCCTGGATCAAGTTCAATTTGTTCCTCTGTACGATTTGGTGACACTCAGTACTCAATACTTTGGGCTTGATACTAACACTCGATACTCAGTATTCGATACACATTACTCGATACTGAGAACTCGATTTTCAGAACTCGACACTTAGTATTCAATACTCAGTGGTTGATACTCAGAACTCGACACTCAGCACTCGATACTCAGTACTTGATACTCAGTAATCGATACTCATTACTCGATAATCAATACTCGAAACTCACTTCTCGATACTCAGTATTTTGGGCATTTGAAAGCCAATCTTTAATTTCGCTTCCTGCATTAAGTTCAATCCTTTCCACGGTTCCATTTTGCCCCCCTTCCACCCTGTCAGTGGACAAGCAAAAAGGTCACATCATAGTACCAGCTGCCGACCCAAAGAAAGAAGAGCAAGTTGATGATGCTGATGGCGACGAGAACGACGAGTACGAGTGTGGAATTCACATAATGCGCGCTTAATACATACATAGTTTGTAAATAGTCTTGAACCCTTTCATCAGGCCCAACAGCTCCCCCTTCAAAATCTGCCGGCCGCAAACAAACAGAAACCCCTGGGAACTCGACTCGTGGCTTGGAGAGCCTCAGTGGTGACAGAGCCAGAGCCATTGGCTGTCGTTTTCCTCTTTTTATACCCTTGCAAAGGGTATTATAATTTTGCGCAGAAGTTTGCAACGCATAGAAATATTCATTTCCGACCCCATAAACTATATATATTCTTGATCAGGGGGACGAGCTGAGTTCATTGAGCTTTGTCCGTCCGTCTGTCTGTCTGTCTGTCCGTCTTTTTCTACGCAAACTAGTCTCTCAGTCTTAAAGCTATCGAGCTGAATTTTGCACAGAGTCTTCTTTTTATTGCACGCTGCAAATATGTCGGAACCGATTGGATCGGATCACTATATCTTATAGCTGCCATAGGATCCATCGGTCGAAAAATGGGTTTTAGTGAGAAAAACTTTTTTGTTTTCAATGTTAACGTGATGAAACTCGGTTATTAATAATATTATATACTTTCAAACAGATTTGCAAATTTTGGTCAAAATCGGATGACTATATCTTATAGCTGCCATAGGAACCATTGGTCGAAAAATGGGTTTGAGTGAGAAAAACTTTTTTGTTTCCAATGTTAACGTGATTAAACTCGGTCATTAATAATATTATATAATTTCAAACAGATTTGAAAATTTGGTCAAAATCGGATGACTATATCTTATAGCTGCCATAGGACCGATCGGTCGGAAAATGGGTCTTAGTGAAAAAAAACTTTTTTGTTTTTAAGTAAATCGTTCTTAAGGTCGGTGATTATTAATATTAAACGCTTTCAAACTAATTTGAAAAAGTTGATCGACATCGGGTGACTATATCTTATGGTTGCCATAGGACCGATCGGTCGAACATGAGTCTTGGTAAAAAATTTGTTTGTTTAGTTTTGTTAGCGTCCTTAAACTCGCTGATGACCTATTTTATATGCTTTCTAATAGATTCGCAAAATTGGGCCGAAATCGGATGAGTATATCTTAAGGCTGCCATAGGGCCGATCGGTCGGAAATTGAGTCTTAGTGAGAAAAACTTTTTTCAGACGTTTATCTGTCGGAAAATAGGTTTTAGTTACAAAATTTTTTGATTTTTATGTAAGCGTTATTAAACTGTGACATTTGCATTTGCAAGGGTATAAAAACTTCGGCACAAACGAAGTTAGCTTGGCCTTCTCGTTTTTTTTGATGTTTGTTTGTTATATTGGTCATATGACCTTTTGTGTCGTATTTTCGGGTAACATTTTGTCACTTCTTCTTAGCGATCATCATCATCATCTCATCAGCAGCAGGCACGCTGAGTGGATTTTGGGGGGCAGGGGCGGGCGTGAAGCGGCTGCTAACAACTGCACTGCTTTGTGCTGATAAATGGACAGACGGGAACCCCAGATGCTGTATCTGTGATGCTGTGAGTGTTGCAACTAAATGAATAAATGGAAATTAGTGCCACACAAAAAACCAGACAGCAGGAGCAGGAGCAAATGCCTAGAAATTTTCAATTCAACGCGAGTCCTTTCTGGGGTAAAATTCGTGTGTTTCAACAACTTTAAACGATGAGTTTTAATTACAGTTGAAGTGTCCTCGATTTCTCTTTGCTACTTTTATTTAAAGTTATGACTGTACCCCAAACATCCCGCCCAGCCATATTATCGGGATTGGGGGTGGCGGGCATTGAAGCGAACGCATATCTATCATTAATATCGCTGCAGTCAGCTGCTGTTGTGCTCCAAAACATAAGGGGGTTTGGAGGGGGAAAAAAGAAAGAAAGGCTGCTGGAAAAAATATATACATACATAAGCAGCCATGAATGCTAACACACACACACACACACACACACACACACATGCACTTGCACTGGCATTGTATGGCCCTGAGGTTTACTGCAGCTACTGACTGCTGCTGAACTATTGCCAACTGCAATTAATAATTTTTCGATCATTTTCAAATTGTTTACACACTCACACACAAGCGGCGCTGCATAAGTATGTGTGTGTGCATGTTTGCATGCATGAGGCTGGTAAGTTATGATTTTTCAACGATGCTTTTCTTGTTTTTTTTTTGTTCTTCTGCACTTGAAAATTTTGCTTCAAGAAATGAACAATTTTATAGCATACTTTTTTGCGGCGAAAAACTTAAACCAAATTGATCGTCAAAATGGAGAAAGCAAACTCTTAGGAAATACTTGGGCATAAAAAGTGCAAATGATAAATAATTCTGTACTCAAACTAAGAAAATTCAAATTTATTGATAATTCCGACGAACTTTTTTCATCTATCCAACACGAATTTGACGATTTAATGTCCGAGCTGTCTCTTGGACAGAAAAATTCTATCATGAATAGCATGAGCAGGATCCTTGATCTTGTATTTGTCAGTGACATCTTTAATTCTGCTGTATCGAGGGTTCCACCATTTTCTCTACCGGAGGATGTTTATCACCCTACTATTGAGCGTAGCTTTGAACTTGATACGCCGAACTGCGCTGAGATCTCAACCCAACGAAGTCAATCTTATTGCTTTCGTAATGTAAATTTTACATCCCTGAACGAGGCACTGTCAACCTGTGATTGGTCCTTCCTTGATACATGTCGACATATTGAGGAACCCACCAAGTCATTCTATGAGGCTATTTATAATGTATTAAAAATTCATGTACCAGTTTCGTACACTACGCGCTCTTTCTCAAGGTTTACGAAAAGCTTGTCTAATTTGAAAAATATAAAATCTCGCCAGTTTGAAAAATTTAAGAAATCCGATTCTCAGTTAGATTTGTCTAGATATTCAGTGGTCCGTTCAAAATTTTTGCTGCATAATTCAGAATGCTACAATAATTATCTGCTTAGCTGCAAGATAAGCTTTCAGCAAACCCCTAAAAAGTTATATAACTTCGTTAACTCCAAACGCAAATCTTTTCAGTTTCCTCCATCGCTTTCGCTCGATAACGTGACTGCTAGTAAGGATGCTGACATCGCCTATTTATTCGCTGCATTTTTTCAGCGTTGCTATTCCGTTTCATCGACTAGTTTTGGTACCATTAATCCGTATCCCTATCCTATTACCCAATCTAATAGCATCCATCCACCTGTTTTGGATTCATAGTAAACTATCTGACATTCCTAAACTTTTTGAAATGCTCATAACATCTCAAATACAGTACTCTTGTCGCTCAATTATTTCGCAATCTCAGCACGGCTTTATGAAAAAGCGTTCTGTTTCTACAAACCTGCTTGAGTTTACTTCTATTGTGAATAGGGGTTTTATTAATAAACTGCAGACAGATGTTATTTATACTGATCTTAGCAAGGCTTTTGACTCTGTCAATCATGATCTCCTTCTTCACATATTGTATCTGCTTGGTTTTCCTCTAAACCTTCTTAACTGGATAAAGGCTTGTTTGACAGACCGTTCCTAGCGTGTCCGTTTCAATTCAGCGTACTCTCTGGGGTACCTCAGGGAAACCATCTTGGACCTCTACTTTTTAATCTGTTCATTAACGACATCCCTCACGTCCTGCTTCATTCGCATGCTTTGATGTACGCTGATGACCTAAAACTCTGCTTGTCCTAAAGGGACCCGTTGTCATCTCTCTTTCTTCAATTGGACTTAAACTCTCTGCATACATGGTGTTCGGTTAATTCCCTCCCACTAAAAGCTGAAAAGTGTAATTGTATGACTTTTCATCGAACACAGCCGTATATATACGATTTTTCGATTGATGACAATCCTCTTGAACGCATTTATGATGATTTGGGCGTCCGCTTTGTCCCCAAGTTAAGCTTTAATAGACATATCTCTGTCATCTCTAATAAAGCTAAGATGGTAAAAGGAATTTAACGATCCGTATCTCACTAAACATTTATACGTCTCTGTAGTTCGACCAATACTTGAATATGGGTCGTGTGTTTGGTCACCGCATTACCAAAAATATCAGGACCAACTTATATCGGTTCAAAAACAGTTTTAAATTTTTGCCCTCCGTGGCCTCAACTGGGATCCCACCATCCATCTTCCATCTTACGAGCATCGACTACTCTTAATCGATCTTCCATCTCTTAAGAACCGCTGTACGTGCCACTGTGTGCTTTTCATTCACAAACTCTTATCAGGTGATATTGACTCTTGCGCTCTGTTAAGCCAAATAAATCTTGCTGTACCTTTGCGTCTTACCAGAAATTTCTCTCCGATCTATCTACAGCCTTGCCTAACAAATTTTGCCAACTATGAACCTTTCCGAAATTTGTGTCTTAACTATAATATGTATAACCATCTTTCTCTGTTCACTCTTCTGTGTTAGATGTAAGAAATAATTTAATGTCATTTTTTAAGCGACCTCTGCAATGTTGACAGAACTTAGTCAAACTTAAATAAATAAATAAATAGTTCAAGATTTATACTCTGTACCAAAGGTACACAGAGGCCTGGAACTAGCACCCAAGTTTTGGTCACGCTCGCGCATTTACTTGGCTCGTTTGTGCTCTTCGCCTTGGTTCGACACAAGTTGAGTGAGAACGAAGTAGCTGTTTGCTTTGCACGAGTGATTAAAGATTTAGCTCGTTAAAGCTCGCGGCTAAACGACTTCGAGCGAGCTTCATGCCAGCCACGGGCGAGTCTCAAGCGATCAACACTCTTATAGTCATTTTACACTGAGACTAAAGGCTGGCTTTATTGAAAATTGCCATACAAAAAGGTGTCCGTTTTGCAGGTTCAATAAAGTCCGCGATAGCGGCCGAGTTTTTCGATCAAAATTTGGCTTTGAAAACAAAACAAATCAAATTTTTTGGTGAACAAGTAAATTTTATTAAAAATGAACTATTTTAGTTTTTCCAAGTTATAACGATCCAATTCAATTTCTCACTGAAGAATATGACGTAATGGATGAGTCATCTTGGTTATCTACGAGCAACGCTGCAGAATCCAATTGATCCAGTTCCAGCCAATCTAATCTCAATCCAGATAATAATCGAAACATTAAAATATTTGAAGAGACAAGCTATTCGATACTAATAACATTGTGTAACACTAAAAAGTTGATCGAGTCGAGACCAAAAAATTCTGAAACGGTATGATGGGACTACAAAAACCTTCCCTGGGTTTGGTCTGGTTAGCTGCCGTTTTCTTTTTATTGCACTTTGAAGTTTTGCTGATTGGGATTTGCAGCTCCATATCTCGTAAACTATATGGAATTTCGCTTTGACGTCTTAGAGGAAGTCGTTGCTCTTGGCCTGGCTTACAAAACATTCTTAAGTAGCAAGTCAAAAAAGTCACATCTTTATACTCAATACAAAAATTTCGTAAAATCATCTTGTTTTCCGCTCATTTTGAACTGTATTTCAACTTTAAATTGAGAACTGTAACGAATTTGACTAAGCAATGCAGAACAAAAACTTAGCTTAGACTTAAATAAACAAACCATTGGAACATACCAACTCCGTTCGATTGGTCCTTCATATAGTTACGGGCCCCTAAGCATGTAGAATTCTTATCAAAACTCGAAAAATTTAAATTTTTTGTGCCAATTGGCTGACATAGTCAAAAATTTCGATTGGTTTGTATTAAATCAAAAAAATAGTAAAAAAACATAACTTAAAAACTATAATTAAACAACTTTAATTATTTGTAAACTGTACCGAAAATATTCGATTTCGAGTTTTTAAGACAGTTGTACGTGCTTGTCGGCCTTGAACTATAAGACAGAGTAATTAAATGAAGTTGGTTCGTTCTAACTTTTGGTCTAAGCCTTAACTTTGTTCTGTATTACTTGTCCCAATTTGTAATGGGTTTCAAGATGAAGTTGAAAAACTGAAAAAAGTTGTTTTTTTAACAATTTTTGTAATTTTGAGTATGAAGATGTAATTTTTTTGATTTGATATCTTAGTATATGTTTTGTAGGCTAAGCCAAGAGCAACAAATTTGCCAAAGGTGCAAAAAGCAAAATTCAAAAAAGTTTAAGAGATATAGAATCGTAAATCCTACTCTGAAGCTGAAAAGTTCAAAGTGCTCAACTTTTTTGAGTTCAAAAATGTGTCACAGTGTAATGAGCGAGGAGTCGCAAAAGAAAACACTGATGTTACAGGATATCGAATTTTCTCACCAAGTCCTATTTTTTGACCGATCGGATTTTACGCAAATTTTGCAAAAACTATTTGAAAGCATTTAATATTAATAATGACCGAGTTTGGAGACGCTAACATTGAAAACAAAAAATTTTTGTTCACTAAGATCCATTTTCCGACCGATGCACAGTGGTTTCTGCCATAGGGCAAAAATAAAAAATGCAAACTGAGAATTTTGACTTCAAACGTGTTGTCTCTATCTCGCAAAAGAATGAGCTTTTTAATTGCATAGTTTATTTTGTTTCATAACAACCGTACTCTATAAGAATAGCTTCAAAAGAGAGAGCATGAAATATATTTGTTCCTACTGTGGGAGATTTTTGAGATTTAAGTGAAACTTAAAACAATATTTAAGCTTATATTAAAGAAAATTAAACTGAATAGTAAAAAAGAAAGGTACTAACTTTTTATACTCTGTACCGAAGGTACATAGAGTATATTAAGTTTGTGCAAAAGTATGTAACAGGGAGAAGGAATCGTTTCCGACCCTATAAAGTATATATATTCTTGATCAGCATCAACAGCCGAGTCGATATAGCCATGTCCGTCTGTCCGTCTGTCCGTCTGTCTGTCTGTCTGTCTGTCTGTCTGTCCGTCTGTCCGTCCGTATGAACGAAGAGATCTCAGAGATGGTAAGAGATAGAGGTTTGACATGTATGAGGCATATATTTCTTATACTTGCAGGCAGATCAAGTTTATTTTCAATTTTTGCCACGCCTCCTGCCGCCCCCGCAATTTGGAAAAAACGTCATATCTTCTACAGTTTTGAAGATAGATCATTCGTACCTTCTAGAGATACCTTGTAAACAAAATTATTTATCGATTTGCTGAAGGAATGATAAAGATCGGATGAACGATACTTAAGTTAGGATAAAAAAACGGCCAGTAAACACAGAACACCACCCCACCCACCACCGCAGCATTCTATTGAATGGCAATCTTAGTGAGAGAGAGAGAGAGAGAGAGAGAGAGAGAGTGAAACTTAGAGATGAGCGCGTATAACTCGTGAGCAAATGCGAGCTGCGACGTTAAGGGTACAGAGTATGTTATAGTCGGGCTTGACCGACTTTCTTTCTTGTTATACTCTGTACCGAATGTACATAGAGTATATTAAGTTTGTGCAAAAGTATGTAACAGGGAGAAGGAATCGTTTCCGACCCTATAAAGTATATATATTCTTGATCAGCATCAACAGCCGAGTCGATATAGCCATGTCCGTCTGTCCGTCTGTCCGTCCGTCCGTCCGTCCGTCCGTATGAACGAAGAGATCTCAGAGATGGTAAGAGATAGAGGTTTGACATGTATGGGACATATATTTCTTATACTTGCAGGCAGATCAAGTTTATTTTCAATTTTTGCCACGCCCCCTCGCGCCCCCACAATTTGGAAAAAACGTCATATCTCCTACAGTTTTGGAGATAGATCGTTCGTTCCTTCTAGAGATACCTTGTAAACAAAATTATCGATTTGCTGAAAGAATGGTAAAGATCGGATGAACGATACTCAAGTTATAGGCAAAAAACGGCCACTTAACACCACCCACCCCCCCACCAATAACCACAGCAACATACCCTAACCGTTCAACACAGGCAATCTTAGTGCGAGAGAGAAAGAGAGAGAGAAACTTAGAGAGCGCACCGCGTTGTGCGCGGGGTGTTAACTGGCCGTTTGACTCCTGAGCAAATGCGAGTGTAATGGTACAGAGTATGTTATAGTCGGGCTTCACCGACTTTCTTTCTTGTTTTTATACTCTGTACCGAAGGTACATAGAGTATATTAAGTTTGTGCAAAAGTATGTAACAGGGAGAAGGAATCGTTTCCGACCCTATAAAGTATATATATTCTTGATCAGCATCAACAGCCGAGTCGATATAGCCATGTCCGTCTGTCCGTCTGTCTGTCTGTCCGTCCGTATGAACGAAGAGATCTCAGAGATGGTAAGAGATAGAGGTTTGACATGTATGAGGCATATATTTCTTATACTTGCAGGCAGATCAAGTTTATTTTCAATTTTTGCCACGCCCCCTCCCGCCCCCGCAATTTGGAAAAACTTCATATCTCCTACAGTTTTTGAGATAGATCGTTCGTTCCTTCTAGAGATACCTTTTAACCAAAATTATTTATCGATTTGCCGAAGGAATGATAAAGATCGGATGAACGATACTCAAGTTATGGGCAAAAAACGGCCCTAACCGTTCACAGGCAATCTTAGTGCGAGAGAGAAAGAGAGAGAGAAAGAGAGAGAAACTTAGAGAGCGCACCGCGTTGTGCCCGGGGTGTTAACTGGCCGTTTGACTCCTGAGCAAATGCGAGTGTAAGGGGACAGAGTATGTTATAGTCGGGCTTGACCGACTTTCTTTCTTGTTTTAATAAATTAAATGTTTTTAATTTGTTGAGTTCTTTTTATAAATTTTATGTTTTGTCGTTACTATTTTTTTGTGTGCCATTTCATGTAATATATTTTCAGCTAAAGTAATAATGATGAACCCCCCTGATTCCCCCAATTAGACTTATTTGATAAAATTGGTCAAACTTCTAAGATTCTAAAACTACAAAGTTTAGCTGCCGGAAAGTGCCGGAAGTTGTGTTTTATCCCAAAGCCTAGTGTGCTTGTTTTTTTTTGCTATTTGTTACTGCGGTGCACCTGTTACATTCCTGGTCTCTGTTGTTTTTAGTGTTTGATTCTTTTTTGAGTGTTCCATTAAAGCACAAGTCAATTCGACTAAAATCTATATTTTATTTACTGGATTTACTTCAAAATCTGTGATTGCAGCGATATATAGTATGTTTTATTATGAATTTGATTTTTGGAGGGTTAATTTAATTTATTAATTTTTTTATGTTAAGTGAAGGCTTTTAATACAAAAACTAACAACAAAACCAAATAAATAACAAATTTTAATATAACTTTTTTCTTAAACTTGGTAAAATTGTATGGGTGGGAGTGTGAGTGTAAATAAATCGCATATCTAACGGTTTTATAAAGCCGTAAACAAAGATTCAAGTCGATATATCTACGGAAAGTATTTTTGGCCGCAGTCTCCATACAAGCTGGCCCACTGTGCGTCCGTCCGTCTGTTTATATGCTATCTCCTCCGTCAGTTTAAAAGCTATCTTAACCAAAGTTTGCACGAAGCCTTTTGGTACAAATACGCTGCACATTTGTCGGAACCGGCCGGATCGGATGACTATAGCATAAAGCTGGAACGATCGGTCAAAAAACTAGTTTTAGTGAGAAAAACTTTTTTGTTTTCAATGCAATCGCCCCCAAACCTCGAATTTTTGAGTTTTCTATGATTTTAAATAATGCCACCAAGTAGCTGTCATAAAAAAGTTAGTTCAGAGAAAAAGTCTTAGTAGGAAAAACTTTTTTTTTTTCAATGCTATCGCTCTTAAACTTGTTACTGATCAATACTATTTGCTACCGCACAATTCTGCCAAGTTTGATTCAAATCAGATGACTGTAGCATATAGCTGCCATAGGAACGATCGGTTCAAAAAGCAGTTCTAGTGAGAAAAACTTTTTTGTTTTCAATGGTAGCGTCATTAAGCTTTCCAGTTATGAATATTATCGGTTTCCACACAATTTTGACGAGTTTGATCCAGATCTGATGAATATATCGTACAGCTGCCATATAAAAACTTGAAAGCAAATGGTTTAGTTACGAGGTTTGTCGTGTAACTGACTTGATTGAGTATCACTTAAGCTAACAATTTTCGTCAAGTCGAACGGAGCGATGCAGGCGCGTGCCGCGCGTGGCCGAAGCCAAGGCAGAAACCGCGCGCCAGGGATGGCGCATGTTGTCGTTCTGCTATCGCGTTAGGGATGGTGCTCGACGAATGGTGTGACCAGAGGTGGCCAGGGCTGCTATAGTACTCCCCTTCCAGAGACCATGTGGGAACGAATGATGTTTGAGTTTTGAGTAAAACTGGGATGAATGTATGTCCGGGGTGAGCATCTTCTCGCTGTGATGATTGTGTCGTAGTTGAGTCGATGAATTGTTTCCGTTGAGTATAGAAACTGGGGAATCCGTAGTACTGAGCATGTGCACCGAGTACAGATTGGAGAAGTTGCGTCGTTTGTAACCTCGCGTTGAGGCCGTTGCTTCGAGTGGGGGTCGATAAGCAAGTTCGCCCAAGCAGGGTTGAGGTTGCCTCTCGTTGAGGTCGTTGCTTCGTTGAAGTTGCAGACAATAGTACTGGGTATTGTACCCGGAGTAGAGACTTTCGATTGCCACACGTTGTGGACTTTCGCTTGCCACTCCTTGTGGATTTTCGCTTGCCACGCGTTGTGGACTTTCGTGGTGCCTCTCGTTAAGGACTTTCGTGGTGAGATCGAGAACTTGTAGGTAGACTCAGGCTGGCATCAATTGCCAAACAAAGAGCGTCTCGAGTCGTAGCATGTTGCTAGTGGTCGGTCAGGTATGCGGATCGCTGATCATGAACATCGGCGACGACGAAAGATGCGATGAAGATTCGAATTCAGCTGCGCGACGTACTTCCATAAGTATGATCGATCGTCTGGCAGGCTGCGTACAATGTAAGATCTGAAAAACTGGTCGGATGCTTGACCAACGTGAGATCGGATACATGTGGGATGGGGAACGCGATGGGGGATGTTGTTCCATTCAGACACTCTCCAGATTTCACAAATAATAATATGATTGTTTATTTTAACGAATATAAAACTTAAAAGTGAATTACATATGTTGAGCTTAGAATGTACGTCCGACTTCTTCGGCTGGCTGCAATCGACTCTCTCACTTAAGTGTACATACAAATAGCAAAATGAAATGCAAAATGGAACACAGGGATGCAGACTTAACTTAAATAAACATAGCCCTTAGCACCTATATTCCTATTCCTACAATCGGCCGTCCTGACCTTTCATTCGTCCCGAATGACCTTTTACCATCTCTTCATGAACTCAACTACAGTATTAGTTAAATTTGGTCCTTCATGTTCCCCAACTTTTTCAACAACATATCTTTCATGGCTTAACTTTTCAATTATTTTATAGGGTCCAAAATATTTAGCTCTCAGCTTCATGCCTGTCCCGTATTGTGTTCTCTTAATAGCTACTAAATCTCCTATCTTACAAACCGTTCCTTCTTTTCTTTTTTCATTTCCGGTCTTACGATTTTCCTCTTGAATTTTTTCGATGTTTCTCTGCGCTTCTTTTCTTAAATCTTCCCTGACTGCATCAAGTTCGTCAATGGTTACTTCTTCCAAGTATTCCTTTAGCTGTAAGTTTTCTTTAACTCTCATATTAAGTCCTGTCAGAATTTTAAATGGCGTCGTATTTGTGCTTCGAGGTGCGGTATTGTTAATGATCTTCTGTACGTTACTAACATGAGTGTACCATTTCGCTGGGTTATTCTTACTTAGCTTCGCAATCATTGGGACAACAATTTTATGCATACGTTCAACTTGACCGTTTCCTCTGGGGACACCAGTGGCAATATGTAAAAGTTGAATGCAGTACTTTCTTGGCAGTACTTACTTAGCAAATTCGATGTGAAAGCTGCACCCCTATCTGCAACAATTCTCTTCGGGTTACCAAAAACCGCTGATTGTTTACTTAATCTGTCAACTACTTCTTCAGCACCTGTACCTTTTGTGGGATATAGCCAAACAAATTTTGAAAATCCATCAACTACCACCAGGATGTGATTGTACAACTTCCGAGTATCTGTTAATGGTTCAACATGATCGATATGATATGTGCTTAACAGTTCCTGACCCTTATCAATAGACGTTATAAGTCCTTCTTTCTTGCCTTGCTTTGCATCTGTTATCAAACACTCAATACATCCTTTGACTACTTTAATCACCTTTGCTTGAAGACCTGGTATAAAATAGTTTTTCTCAACCGCCTCTTTTGTTTTATTCCATCCGAAATGTGCTTGCTTGTGAATCATCTTAATTATCTCATCTTCCATTATGCTCGGCACAACTAACAACTCTTTGTCCAAGTCCTTAAACAGTACATCATTTTTAAGAAAATAATCTTCATACCTTTCTTTCTGGAGAATAATGTTCACGGCCTTAATCCAATCATCTGTTTTCTGCGCTTCTACCAACCGATATTTCAATGAGTCTTCTACTAATAAGCAATACACTCTGCTAAGAGCATCCACGTGCTTCATATTCAATCCTTTTCTGTGCTCTGTAACGAAATCAAACTCTTGAAGCTGCATAATCCATCGAGAAACTCTTGGTGGCACATCGTCTTTTTTAACCGTCTTGGTAAATGCGATACAGTCTGTTATAATTTTAAACGGCATTCCCAACAAATAACAACGCCACTTCTTTAGTGCATTAACAATAGCTAATACTTCCAGTTCGTAAGACGAATATTTTTCCTCAAACTCTTTCGTTTTCCTGCTCATATATTCAATTGGGTGAAACATTTGATCTTCTGAATCTTTTTGCATTAACACTCCTCCATAGCCATGCTTAGAGGCATCCGTATGGACTTCTGTTATTGCATTCGGATTATATAATTTCAAAATTGGTGGCTTAGCCAACATCTGTTTTAGCTGCTCGAAGACAACTATCTGCTCATCTGTCAATTCAATCTTAACGTTTCTCTTTTGATTTGATTCTGTTCTCAGAATATCCGTAAGTGGTTTCGCTACCACGGCATATCCTTTTATGAATCTTCTCAAATACGATGTCAAAACCAAGAAGCTTCCCAACTCTTTAGTTGTTTTGGGATTTGGAAACTTCTGAACCGCTTCTATCTTGTCTGCCGACGGCTTTGTGCTTCCGTCCTCTATCAAGTACCCCAAAAACTTAATTTTCTCTTTTAAAATCACACATTTCTCCCACTTTATTTGTAATCCTGCAGAACTTGCCACCTTTAAGAAAATTTCAAAATTTCTTAGCCCTTCTTCTATATTTCTAGTTGGGATTACAATATCGTCCATGTAAGTCAAAATCTCGCCACTTTGAATTAGGTCCCTCAGAACAGCATTTATATAACGACAAAATACAGCCGGTGAGTTTGTAATTCCAAAGGGCACATGCGTAAACTCATAAAGTAAGTTATGCGTCACGAAAGCTGTGTACTTCCTGGATTCAGTCTCAATGGGGACATGGAAAAATCCGTTCCTCAGATCCAATGTCGTTGTAACGAGT
This sequence comes from Lordiphosa magnipectinata, assembly GCA_037044535.1. Taxonomy (NCBI): domain Eukaryota; kingdom Metazoa; phylum Arthropoda; class Insecta; order Diptera; family Drosophilidae; genus Lordiphosa; species Lordiphosa magnipectinata. Next base: position 28,790 of record JBAMBO010003250.1, on the reverse strand, counting down.
CCTTTTGACCCGAAAACCAATGCAGGCAATGCTCAGGGTAGTCGAGGATCGTTCCAACAAATTTATATTGGACTTGCAATAACAACACAAGGGATTCTTTATTCTATCATTCACCAGCGACGTGGTTCACTTTATTGTTCACTCTGATGTTTCACTTTGATGTTTCACTTATAACTATGGTACATGCGCATAAACCTATCTGAGGTATCCTTGCCAAATCGCAAGGTACGCCTCCTATCCGGCTCACCGCCGTGTTCGCAGGGTTTCGTTGGCCAAAGACACGCCGTGCACGTCCAAGCAATCGCTTGACTCGCAGGTTCGTCTATTCCGCACAACTCCCACGTACTGCCCTACTATCGTCCTACAAGGACTCAAAGGATGCGCTGGCTAGTATGTCCGCCTATAACGTCGAATCAGCGTTCGACACACAGGCTTTACGTGCGCGCAGCTACATTTCTTGATGATCGTCGATATCCTTCCGCTAGGATATCCTGTATCTGGTTCAAGTCCTTCCACGAGGACTGTTCCGTATCCTTTGCAAGGATTCCGCACTCGATTTCCCGTCTGTAGTATTCTGGAGTACTCCGTTTCGCCGCACTTATACTTTCACGATTCGTTCCGCACTCACTTAGATCCCGATTCACATTGACTTCCTTCCATGCCGTCAGCGACCCCTTATACAGCCCTCCCGGGCTGTCTCCCGGTGTCTCCTTGTCTCCTTCTAGAACATTCGAGACTCCCAGATCTTCCATACGGCACTTTCCTCTGCCTAGCAACAGCTCTCTTTGAATTGCCAGCGATATCGCCGCATCAGCCAATTGGAGCGACTGCGACAACTAGCCTCTGCTCCAAACTTAACGGATCCTTCCGTTTACTTGCTGCGCCTCCGCCGTCTGTCGTGCTGCTATTCCCCTGGACTCCCATTCATTTCCCCTCTCCCCTGAATCCGCCTTGTTTCCACTTTATGCGGCGAACTCGCCGCACTTCCCCTTTCGAAGTCTACATTTTCCCTTTCGCTCCATGCCCTTCTGTCTGTGAGGGATAACCATTCCTCACACTCCCCTCTTTCTTCGGGAAGCGGAAATGTCCCGTTTCCGTCTTCGTGTGTAACCAATTTTGAATTTCCCGCCCTTAATACAATCGATGCCCCCTTGATCTATCGATCGACCACCTATCGGTCTTCATCCCAATCGCCACGATACCAAGTAACCATCGTTACCCGACATCGTTCCTTATATCGATATCAATCGGCCACCTGCCAATCGACGATCTCCCATTCCCTACCGCACATGGGCAATATTTTTCTCTCAGGTAAGACTTTCTTTGTTTTCCTTTTATCTTGATATGCCAGCTCTAACCACTTTCTCCTTTTCCTCTAGCATCACCTGACGCCTCTGCCGACTGCGACTGCACTGCCGATGCCCCGATATGTGGCCATGCCTGTGTGCTGGCATGCCCTTGCCCTGCCCTGCCTCAACGTCTTCCCCCGAGTAGCGCCTGCTTTTGTTGTGTGTGTTTTTTATACCCTTGCAAAGGGTATTATAATTTTGCCCAGAAGTTTGCAACGCATAGAAATATTCATTTCCGACCCCATAAACTATATATATTCTTGATCAGGGGGACGTGCTGAGTTCATTGAGCTTTGTCCGTCCGTCTGTCTGTCTGTCCTGTCTGTCTGTCTGTCTGTCTGTCTGTCTGTCTGTCCGTCTGTCTGTCTGTCCGTCTGTTTCTACGCAAACTAGTCTCTCAGTTTTAAAGCTATCGAGCTGAAATTTTGCACAGAGTCTTCTTTTTACTGCACGCTGCTAATATGTCGGAACCGACCGGATCGGATGACTATATCTTATAGCTGCCATAGGAACCATCGGTCAAAAAATGGATCTTAGTGAGAAAAACTTTTTTGTTTTCAATGTTAGCGGCCTTAAACTCGGCCATTGTTAATATTATATGCTTTCAAACAGATTTGCAAATTTTGGTCAAGATCGGATGACTATATCTTATAGCTGTCATAGGAACAATAGGTCGGAAAATGGGTCTTAGTAGAAAAAAATTTTTTGTTTTCAATGCTAGCGTCATAAAACTCGGCGATAATAAATATTATATGCTTTCAAACAGATTTACAAATTTTTGTCAAAATCGGATGACTATATCTTATAGCTGCCATAGGACCGATCGGTCGGAAAATTGGTCTTAGTGAAAAAAACTTTTTTGTTTTCAAGTAAATCGTTCTTAAAGTCGGTGATTATTAATATTAAACGCTTTCAAACTAATTTGAAAAAGTTGATCGACATCGGGAGACTATATCTTATGGTTGCCATAGGACCGATCGGTCGAACATGAGTCTTGGTAAAAAATTTTTTGTTTAGTTTTGTTAGCGTCCTTAAACTCGCTGATGACTTATTTTATATGCTTTCAAATAGATTCGCAAAATTGGTCCGAAATCGGATGACTATATCTTAAGGCTGCCATAGGGCCGATCGGTCGGAAGTTGAGTCTTAGTGAGAAAAACTTTTTTTAGACGTTTATCTGTCAGAAAATAGGTTTTAGGTACAAAATTTTTTTAATTTTTATGTAAGCGTACTTAAACTGTGACATTTGCATTTGCAAGGGTATAAAAACTTCGGCACAGACGAAGTTAGCTTGGCCTTCTCGTTTTTTTTTTTAATTGACTTATTGTGATTTGTGATTTTAATATTTTCTCCAATTGGACCCATGTGTGTGTTGAGTGGATACTCAATGATCGTGATCATTTTTATACATGTTTTGTTCCCCCTTAATGTGCCCCTTCCCGGTTTAACCCTTGTGTGTTCCCCGTGCGTGTTCGTGTCAGTGCGTTTGTCCCCGCAATAAAAGTGTTTCACTGCCTTGTATGTTCATATTTGTTATTTTTATTTTCTTTTTACTGCGCTCCGGTCTTCACCCATACCTCCCCTTTGCCTCCTCTTACCTTTAGGCGGTACCTTGTGGCCCCTATCCACAAAATGTGGGAGCACCTCTTCCTTGGCTCGTTTTTTCTGGCCAACAGCATCACTAATGCCTCGCGCGGCCACTCTCCTAGGCCCAACGAGCGCCATCGTCCCCAGGCTATCTCGCCCCTTGCCTCTTCAGCCTTTTGTGGGTGCTGCTGTGAGGCTTGCCTCACGAAGGTTGGCCTTGGTGGAGCTTCGTTATGGAGCTGCTCTTCCGGCCAAGGCTGCTGCCTTTGTAGCGTTGGTCTCCTTGGAATCGGCCACTCCCTCGGTCCCTCCGGTTCCTCCTCCTCATCATCCGCCTCCACCTCCACAGCCATCGCCGTGGACGGCACTTCGTCTTCTGACGGTGACCCACCACTGAGTCAGACTGCCTGCTCCCCTTCCTTCGTGGATCCCTTCCATTACCAGTGCCTTCGCGGACCGGCTCACACCAAGTCACCACTGTCGTCACCCAAGTGTGATGCCACCGAGACCGCGTCGGCGGTGCGGGTTTATGGGGCTGAGGCTGCTCGGGCTCCGGCTCCTTCTCTTGCTCTCCTTCACCCTCAGAGTCCGTGATTATTATCACGTCGTCCATGGGATGAGGTGTGGGTGGTCTGGCCGGTACCCAGGCCGGAGATGGGCTCCTCAACGGCTCGTACCGTGGTCCTACTGCTGCTGCCTCCTCGTCCGATCGCATGGCTGGTTCTGCCACCCCGAACTGTGTCTCCCAGTCGACTCCTTGCCCCTCCGCAGCACTGTCCTCCGCGCTGCTCTATGCCCCCAGCTGTTGTGGAGACGGGATTGGTGATATGAAATTATCCGCCTCCGACACCAGTGGTGACGCCAGTAGCTGCAACACCGGCGATGGGCTCCTCGGCATGCGGATCGGACTCCGTGGTCGTCGGATTGGCCCTGCTCCTGCGAATGGCAGGCGCTTCCTGCCACAGGCCAGACGTCGTCCTCGTCGGGCGAACCCCAACACTAAGCGTCCATTTGGTCTGCTGGTCGGTAACATGCTTCGGCTTAAACTCTCGATTGGTGCCCACTCCCAGTCTGGAGACCGGCCCGTCCACCAACACCGAGGCCCGACCCCGAGATAATCGTATTATCGTCGGAAGAGGAAGAAGGACCCGTGGACGCCACCATCGAGGTCGCAGTGGCACCAGACCTGGTTGAGCGAGGGAAGGAGAGTGCACCAGGTCACAACGGTGGTGATGTGGAGCGAACGCACCCAATGAGCGGGACCCACGGACTACCCGAGGCCAGCGTGAGGTGTGGGTGGACACCACACCTCGTTGAAAAAAAAAAAACCTAAAAAAAAAAAAAAATTAAATGAAACAAGAAACAACATAAAGGGCAATAAACGTCTTTAATGTGGGGACAAACGCACTGACACGAACACGCAAGGGGAACACACAAGGGTTAAACCGGGAGGGGGGCACATTAAGGGGAAACAAAACATGGATAAAAATGGTCACGGTCATTGAGTATCCCCTCAACACACCCAGGGGTCCAATTGGAGAAGTCACACATAAACACAATAAAACAATTTTAAAAAAAAAAACACACAACAATAGCAGGCGCTGCTCGGGGGAAGACGTTGAGGCAGGGCAAGGGCATGCCAGCACACAGGCATGGCCACATATCGGGGCATCGGCAGTGCAGTCGCAGTCGGCAGAGGCGTCAGGTAATGCTAGAGGAAAAGGAGAAAGTGGTTAGAGCTGGCATATCAAGATAAAAGGAAAACAAAGAAAGTCTTACCTGAGAGAAAAATATTGCCCATGTGCGGTAGGGAATGGGAGATCGTCGATTGGCAGGTGGCCGATTGATATCGATATAAGGAACGATGTCGGGTAACGATGGTTACTTGGTATCGTGGCAATTGGGATGGGATGAAGGCCGATAGGTTGTCGATCGATAGATCAAGGGGGCATCGATTGTATTAAGGGCGGGAAATTCAAAATTGGTTACACACGAAGACGGAAATGGGACATTTCCGCTTCCCGAAGAAAGAGGGGAGTGTGAGGAATGGTTATCCCTCACAGACAGAAGGGCATGGAGCGAAAGGGGAAATGTAGACTTCGAAAGGGGAAGTGCGGCGAATTCGACGCATAAAGGGGAAACAAGGCGGATTCAGGGGAGAGGGGAAATAAATGGGAGTCCAGGGGAATAGCAGCACGACAGACGGCGGAGGCGCAGCAAGTAAACAGAAGGATCCGTTAAGTTTGGAGCAGAGGCTAGTTGTCGCAGTCGCTCCAATTGCCTGAGGGGGCGATATCGCTGGCAATTCAAAGAGCGCTGTTGCTAGGCAGAGGAAAGTGCCGTATGGAAGATCTGGGAGTCTCGAATGTTCTAGAAGGAGACACCAGGAGACAGCCCGGGAGGGCTGTATAAGGGGTCGCTGACGGCATGGAAGGAAGTCAATGTGAATCGGGATCTAAGCGAGTGCGGAACGAATCGTGAAAGTATAAGTGCGGCGAAACGGAGTACTCCAGAATACTACAGACGGGAAATCGAGTGCGGAATCCTTGCAAAGGATACGGAACAGTCCTCGTGGAAGGACTTGAACCAGATACAGGATATCCTAGCGGAAGGATATCGACGATCATCAAGAAATGTAGCTGCGCGCACGTAAAGCCTGTGTGTCGAACGCTGATTCGACGTTATAGGCGGACATACTAGCCAGCGCATCCTTTGAGTCCTTGTAGGACGATAGTAGGGCAGTACGTGGGAGTTGTGCGGAATAGACGAACCTGCGAGTCAAGCGATTGCTTGGACGTGCACGGCGTGTCTTTGGCCAACGAAACCCTGCGAACACGGCGGTGAGCCGGATAGGAGGCGTACCTTGCGATTTGGCAAGGATACCTCAGATAGGTTTATGCGCATGTACCATAGTTATAAGTGAAACATCAAAGTGAAACATCAGAGTGAACAATAAAGTGAACCACGTCGCTGGTGAATAATAGAATAAAGAATCCCTTGTGTTGTTATTGCAAGTCCAATATAAATTTGTTGGAACGATCCTCGACTACCCTGAGCATAGCCTGCATTGGTTTTCGGGTCAAAAGGACTCGTTACAACGACATTGGATCTGAGGAACGGATTTTTCCATGTCCCCATTGAGACTGAATCCAGGAAGTACACAGCTTTCGTGACGCATAACTTACTTTATGAGTTTACGCATGTGCCCTTTGGAATTACAAACTCACCGGCTGTATTTTGTCGTTATATAAATGCGGTTCTGAGGGACCTAATGCAAAGTGGCGAGATTTTGACTTACATGGACGATATTGTAATCCCAACTAGAAATATAGAAGAAGGTCTAAGAAATTTTGAAATTTTCTTAAAGGTGGCAAGTTCTGCAGGATTACAAATAAAGTGGGAGAAATGTCAGATTTTAAAAGAGAAAATTAAGTTTTTGGGGTACTTGATAGAGGACGGAAGCACAAAGCCGTCGGCAGACAAGATAGAAGCGGTTCAGAAGTTTCCAAATCCCAAAACAACTAAAGAGTTGGGAAGCTTCTTGGTTTTGACATCGTATTTGAGAAGATTCATAAAAGGATATGCCGTGGTAGCGAAACCACTTACGGATATTCTGAGAACAGAATCAAATCAAAAGAGAAACGTTAAGATTGAATTGACAGATGAGCAGATAGTTGTCTTCGAGCAGCTAAAACAGATGTTGGCTAAGCCACCAATTTTGAAATTATATAATCCGAATGCAATAACAGAAGTCCATACGGATGCCTCTAAGCATGGCTATGGAGGAGTGTTAATGCAAAAAGATTCAGAAGATCAAATGTTTCACCCAATTGAATATATGAGCAGGAAAACGAAAGAGTTTGAGGAAAAATATTCGTCTTACGAACTGGAAGTATTAGCTATTGTTAATGCACTAAAGAAGTGGCGTTGTTATTTGTTGGGAATGCCGTTTAAAATTATAACAGACTGTATCGCATTTACCAAGACGGTTAAAAAAGACGATGTGCCACCAAGAGTTTCTCGATGGATTATGCAGCTTCAAGAGTTTGATTTCGTTACAGAGCACAGAAAAGGATTGAATATGAAGCACGTGGATGCTCTTAGCAGAGTGTATTGCTTATTAGTAGAAGACTCATTGAAATATCGGTTGGTAGAAGCGCAGAAAACAGATGATTGGATTAAGGCCGTGAACATTATTCTCCAGAAAGAAAGGTATGAAGATTATTTTCTTAAAAATGATGTACTGTTTAAGGACTTGGACAAAGAGTTGTTAGTTGTGCCGAGCATAATGGAAGATGAGATAATTAAGATGATTCACAAGCAAGCACATTTCGGATGGAATAAAACAAAAGAGGCGGTTGAGAAAAACTATTTTATACCAGGTCTTCAAGCAAAGGTGATTAAAGTAGTCAAAGGATGTATTGAGTGTTTGATAACAGATGCAAAGCAAGGCAAGAAAGAAGGACTTATAACGTCTATTGATAAGGGTCAGGAACTGTTAAGCACATATCATATCGATCATGTTGAACCATTAACAGATACTCGGAAGTTGTACAATCACATCCTGGTGGTAGTTGATGGATTTTCAAAATTTGTTTGGCTATATCCCACAAAAGGTACAGGTGCTGAAGAAGTAGTTGACAGATTAAGTAAACAATCAGCGGTTTTTGGTAACCCGAAGAGAATTGTTGCAGATAGGGGTGCAGCTTTCACATCGAATTTGCTAAGTAAGTACTGCCAAGAAAGTACTGCATTCAACTTTTACATATTGCCACTGGTGTCCCCAGAGGAAACGGTCAAGTTGAACGTATGCATAAAATTGTTGTCCCAATGATTGCGAAGCTAAGTAAGAATAACCCAGCGAAATGGTACACTCATGTTAGTAACGTACAGAAGATCATTAACAATACCGCACCTCGAAGCACAAATACGACGCCATTTAAAATTCTGACAGGACTTAATATGAGAGTTAAAGAAAACTTACAGCTAAAGGAATACTTGGAAGAAGTAACCATTGACGAACTTGATGCAGTCAGGGAAGATTTAAGAAAAGAAGCGCAGAGAAACATCGAAAAAATTCAAGAGGAAAATCGTAAGACCGGAAATGAAAAAAGAAAAGAAGGAACGGTTTGTAAGATAGGAGATTTAGTAGCTATTAAGAGAACACAATACGGGACAGGCATGAAGCTGAGAGCTAAATATTTTGGACCCTATAAAATAATTGAAAAGTTAAGCCATGAAAGATATGTTGTTGAAAAAGTTGGGGAACATGAAGGACCAAATTTAACTAATACTGTAGTTGAGTTCATGAAGAGATGGTAAAAGGTCATTCGGGACGAATGAAAGGTCAGGACGGCCGATTGTAGGAATAGGAATATAGGTGCTAAGGGCTATGTTTATTTAAGTTAAGTCTGCATCCCTGTGTTCCATTTTGCATTTCATTTTGCTATTTGTATGTACACTTAAGTGAGAGAGTCGATTGCAGCCAGCCGAAGAAGTCGGACGTACATTCTAAGCTCAACATATGTAATTCACTTTTAAGTTTTATATTCGTTAAAATAAACAATCATATTATTATTTGTGAAATCTGGAGAGTGTCTGAATGGAACAACATCCCCCATCGCGTTCCCCATCCCACATGTATCCGATCTCACGTTGGTCAAGCATCCGACCAGTTTTTCAGATCTTACATTGTACGCAGCCTGCCAGACGATCGATCATACTTATGGAAGTACGTCGCGCAGCTGAATTCGAATCTTCATCGCATCTTTCGTCGTCGCCGATGTTCATGATCAGCGATCCGCATACCTGACCGACCACTAGCAACATGCTACGACTCGAGACGCTCTTTGTTTGGCAATTGATGCCAGCCTGAGTCTACCTACAAGTTCTCGATCTCACCACGAAAGTCCTTAACGAGAGGCACCACGAAAGTCCACAACGCGTGGCAAGCGAAAATCCACAAGGAGTGGCAAGCGAAAGTCCACAACGTGTGGCAATCGAAAGTCTCTACTCCGGGTACAATACCCAGTACTATTGTCTGCAACTTCAACGAAGCAACGACCTCAACGCGAGGCAACCTCAACCCTGCTTGGGCGAACTTGCTTATCGACCCCCACTCGAAGCAACGGCCTCAACGCGAGGTTACAAACGACGCAACTTCTCCAATCTGTACTCGGTGCACATGCTCAGTACTACGGATTCCCCAGTTTCTATACTCAACGGAAACAATTCATCGACTCAACTACGACACAATCATCACAGCGAGAAGATGCTCACCCCGGACATACATTCATCCCAGTTTTACTCAAAACTCAAACATCATTCGTTCCCACATGGTCTCTGGAAGGGGAGTACTATAGCAGCCCTGGCCACCTCTGGTCACACCATTCGTCGAGCACCATCCCTAACGCGATAGCAGAACGACAACATGCGCCATCCCTGGCGCGCGGTTTCTGCCTTGGCTTCGGCCACGCGCGGCACGCGCCTGCATCGCTCCGTTCGACTTGACGAAAATTGTTAGCTTAAGTGATACTCAATCAAGTCAGTTACACGACAAACCTCGTAACTAAACCATTTGCTTTCAAGTTTTTATATGGCAGCTGTACGATATATTCATCAGATCTGGATCAAACTCGTCAAAATTGTGTGGAAACCGATAATATTCATAACTGGAAAGCTTAATGACGCTACCATTGAAAACAAAAAAGTTTTTCTCACTAGAACTGCTTTTTGAACCGATCGTTCCTATGGCAGCTATATGCTACAGTCATCTGATTTGAATCAAACTTGGCAGAATTGTGCGGTAGCAAATAGTATTGATCAGTAACAAGTTTAAGAGCGATAGCATTGAAAAAAAAAAAGTTTTTCCTACTAAGACTTTTTCTCTGAACTAACTTTTTTATGACAGCTACTTGGTGGCATTATTTAAAATCATAGAAAACTCAAAAATGCGAGGTTTGGGGGCGATTGCATTGAAAACAAAAAAGTTTTTCTCACTAAAACTAGTTTTTTGACCGATCGTTCCAGCTTTATGCTATAGTCATCCGATCCGGCCGGTTCCGACAAATGTGCAGCGTATTTGTACCAAAAGGCTTCGTGCAAACTTTGGTTAAGATAGCTTTTAAACTGACGGAGGAGATAGCATATAAACAGACGGACGGACGCACAGTGGGCCAGCTTGTATGGAGACTGCGGCCAAAAATACTTTCCGTAGATATATCGACTTGAAACTTTGTTTACGGCTTTATAAAACCGTTAGATATGCGATTTATTTACACTCACACTCCCACCCCTACCATACAATTTTACCAAGTTTAAGAAAAAAGTTATATTAAAATTTGTTATTTATTTGGTTTTGTTGTTAGTTTTTGTATTAAAAGCCTTCACTTAACATAAAAAAATTAATAAATTAAATTAATCCTCCAAAAATCAAATTCATAATAAAACATACTATATATCGCTGCAATCACAGATTTTGAAGTAAATCCAGTAAATAAAATATAGATTTTAGTCGAATTGACTTGTGCTTTAATGGAACACTCAAAAAAGAATCAAACACTAAAAACAACAGAGACCAGGAATGTAACAGGTGCACCGCAGTAACAAATAGCAAAAAAAAACAAGCACACTAGGCTTTGGGATAAAACACAACTTCCGGCACTTTCCGGCAGCTAAACTTTGTAGTTTTAGAATCTTAGAAGTTTGACCAATTTTATCAAATAAGTCTAATTGGGGGAATCAGGGGGGTTCATCATTATTACTTTAAGGCTTGTATCCAGCACTGCGGAAAATTCCTGCCAGGAATTTGCTAATTATTTCTTGTGTGTGTGGAACATAACTAAAGCAGGGTGACCATGCACCTAAAACGAGCAAGGTCACTCTGAATAATCAGCTGTTAAGCACTGTTAATTACTTGAATTTAAATAAATGTAAAGAAAATAAAAATTATATTTTCCGGTGAAGCATGCATCGCGGAGTAGGTGTCGCTTTATTCTATACTAGTTTATGATAGGTTTATGATAGGCAATCAAATGAAGTCTTTCATGGCCGGATACAAGATTAGCTAAATACATTCGCATTAATATTAAGGCGATTGTCAACTCAGTGGCCGGATCAGTACCTTGGCTTTACTCGATGGGCAAACCGCTGGAACATAGCGGTTATTCTTCAAAGAGTCAACACGATCGCTATGAGACGCGGATAAGTTGCTCGCCTCCTAGGATCAAGATTCCCATATACGGATACCGCGGTTAAATAACTTGGCGTGACTCTGGACCACCGCTTGACCAGGAATGTCCATGTGTCTCAGCAGCAACGGCTCCTCAAGCCTCGCAGCGGTATTTCGTTGCGATCCAAAATCCTTAATTTACATGCCTTACTGGAACAGGGGATCCCGGTACCGAATGTTCCACTGCCATCAATAAACTAGAGTCTTTTATGTGAGGTTCCTGGTATGTGAGGCATACAACTAAATACCGCGATTTGAACGCTTTGCCATTAAGAGCCCAAATCAATATGTAGGCACACATGAGGCAGGTATCATAACCGACTGGTGGCCCACTCCCAGAGACTTGCCTCTGATCTGGCGACAAACAGTCTCAGAAGTCGTCTCAATCTACGACATCCCATCGACCTTTGTGTCCATGGAGGACATCTCTCGGGACGCCTCAGCAATTTGGCATAAGTGTCCCCTTGGCACTATCCCCTACCAATCTTTGAACGCTGCTGGTTCCCCAACAAGATGACAGCTCATAACAAAAACACAAAAGCATCCCCGCCAAATTTTCGCTCATCACGTCCAAAATAATTGTAACCAATATATTCCTGAGCTGTGTATCAGCTGTTCTCTCGATCCACACGCGCTATCGATAGGCCAACTATCGATAAGAATCTGTGGGTTTCGTTCATGTTGCTGGATACTCAAGCAACGAAAAGGTAAACTAAAAATTCCTGGCACAGTTTTTTTTATATGAAGTTTGCCAGGAATTTTTAGTTTCCGCGGTGTATCCGGGTATCCAGGGCTTTGGCTGAAAATATATTACATGAAATGGCACTCAAAAAAATAGTAACGACAAAACATAAAATTTATAAAAAGAACTCAACAAATTAATAACATTTAATTTATTAAAAAAACAAGAAAGAAAGTCGGTCAAGCCCGATTATAACATACTCTGTACCATTACACTCGCATTTGCTCAGGAGTCAAACGGCCAGTTAACACCCCGCGCACAACGCGGTGCGCTCTCTAAGTTTCTCTCTCTCTTTCTCTCTCGCACTAAGATTGCCTGTGTTGAACGGTTAGGGTATGTTGCTGTGGTTATTGGTGGGGGGGTGGGTGGTGTTAAGTGGCCGTTTTTTGCCTATAACTTGAGTATCGTTCATCCGATCTTTACCATTCTTTCAGCAAATCGATAATTTTGTTTACAAGGTATCTCTAGAAGGAACGAACGATCTATCTCCAAAACTGTAGGAGATATGACGTTTTTTCCAAATTGCGGGGGCGCGAGGGGGCGTGGCAAAAATTGAAAATAAACTTGATCTGCCTGCAAGTATAAGAAATATATGTCCCATACATGTCAAACCTCTATCTCTTACCATCTCTGAGATCTCTTCGTTCATACGGACGGACGGACGGACGGACGGACGGACGGACGGACAGACGGACAGACGGACATGGCTATATCGACTCGGCTGTTGATGCTGATCAAGAATATATATACTTTATAGGGTCGGAAACGATTCCTTCTCCCTGTTACATACTTTTGCACAAACTTAATATACTCTATGTACCTTTGGTACAGAGTATAAAAAGTTAGTACCTTTCTTTTTTACTATTCAGTTTAATTTTCTTTAATATAAGCTTAAATATTGTTTTAAGTTTCACTTAAATCTCAAAAATCTCCCACAGTAGGAACAAATATATTTCATGCTCTCTCTTTTGAAGCTATTCTTATAGAGTACGGTTGTTATGAAACAAAATAAACTATGCAATTAAAAAGCTCATTCTTTTGCGAGATAGAGACAACACGTTTGAAGTCAAAATTCTCAGTTTGCATTTTTTATTTTTGCCCTATGGCAGAAACCACTGTGCATCGGTCGGAAAATGGATCTTAGTGAAAAAAAATTTTTTGTTTTCAATGTTAGCGTCTCCAAACTCGGTCATTATTAATATTAAATGCTTTCAAATAGTTTTTGCAAAATTTGCTAAAAATCCGATCGGTCAAAAAATAGGACTTGGTGAGAAAATTCGATATCCTGTAACATCAGTGTTTTCTTTTGCGACTCCTCGCTCATTACACTGTGACACATTTTTGAACTCAAAAAAGTTGAGCACTTTGAACTTTTCAGCTTCAGAGTAGGATTTACGATTCTATATCTCTTAAACTTTTTTGAATTTTGCTTTTTGCACCTTTGGCAAATTTGTTGCTCTTGGCTTAGCCTACAAAACATATACTAAGATATCAAATCAAAAAAATTACATCTTCATACTCAAAATTACAAAAATTGTTAAAAAAACAACTTTTTTCAGTTTTTCAACTTCATCTTGAAACCCATTACAAATTGGGACAAGTAATACAGAACAAAGTTAAGGCTTAGACCAAAAGTTAGAACGAACCAACTTCATTTAATTACTCTGTCTTATAGTTCAAGGCCGACAAGCACGTACAACTGTCTTAAAAACTCGAAATCGAATATTTTCGGTACAGTTTACAAAAAATTAAATTTGTTTAATTATAGTTTTTAAGTTATGTTTTTTTACTATTTTTTTGATTTAATACAAACCAATCGAAATTTTTGACTATGTCAGCCAATTGGCACAAAAAATTGACATTTTTCGAGTTTTTATAAGAATTCTACATGCTTAGGGGCCCGTAACTATATGAAGGACCAATCGAACGGAGTTGGTATGTTCCAATGGTTTGTTTATTTAAGTCTAAGCTAAGTTTTTGTTCTGCATTGCTTAGTCAAATTCGTTACAGTTCTCAATTTAAAGTTGAAATACAGTTCAAAATGAGCGGAAAACAAGATGATTTTACGAAATTTTTGTAATATTGAGTATAAAGATGTGACTTTTTTGACTTGCTACTTAAGAATGTTTTGTAAGCCAGGCCAAGAGCAACGACTTCCTCTAAGACGTCAAAGCGAAATTCCATATAGTTTACGAGATATGGATCTGCAAATCCCAATCAGCAAAACTTCAAAGTGCAATAAAAAGAAAACGGCAGCTAACCAGACCAAACCCAGGGAAGGTTTTTGTAGTCCCATCATACCGTTTCAGAATTTTTTGGTCTCGACTCGATCAACTTTTTAGTGTTACACAATGTTATTAGTATCGAATAGCTTGTCTCTTCAAATATTTTAATGTTTCGATTATTATCTGGATTGAGATTAGATTGGCTGGAACTGGATCAATTGGATTCTGCAGCGTTGCTCGTAGATAACCAAGATGACTCATCCATTACGTCATATTCTTCAGTGAGAAATTGAATTGGATCGTTATAACTTGGAAAAACTAAAATAGTTCATTTTTAATAAAATTTACTTGTTCACCAAAAAATTTGATTTGTTTTGTTTTCAAAGCCAAATTTTGATCGAAAAACTCGGCCGCTATCGCGGACTTTATTGAACCTGCAAAACGGACACCTTTTTGTATGGCAATTTTCAATAAAGCCAGCCTTTAGTCTCAGTGTAAAATGACTATAAGAGTGTTGATCGCTTGAGACTCGCCCGTGGCTGGCATGAAGCTCGCTCGAAGTCGTTTAGCCGCGAGCTTTAACGAGCTAAATCTTTAATCACTCGTGCAAAGCAAACAGCTACTTCGTTCTCACTCAATTTGTGTCGAACCAAGGCGAAGAGCACAAACGAGCCAAGTAAATGCGCGAGCGTGATCAAAACTTGGGTGCTCGTTCCAGGGCTCTGTGTACCTTTGGTACAGAGTATAAATCTTGAACTATTTATTTATTTAAGTTTGACTAAGTTCTGTCAACATTGCAGAGGTCGCTTAAAAAATGACATTAAATTATTTCTTACATCTAACACAGAAGAGTGAACAGAGAAAGATGGTTATACATATTATAGCTAAGACACAAATTTCGGAAAGGTTCATAGTTGGCAAAATTTGTTAGGCAAGGCTGTAGATAGATCGGAGAGAAATTTCTGGTAAGACGCAAAGGTACAGCAAGATTTATTTGGCTTAACAGAGCGCAAGAGTCAATATCACCTGATAAGAGTTTGTGAATGAAAAGCACACAGTGGCACGTACAGCGGTTCTTAAGAGATGGAAGATCGATTAAGAGTAGTCGATGCTCGTAAGATGGAAGATGGATGGTGGGATCCCAGTTGAGGCCACGGAGGGCAAAAATTTAAAACTGTTTTTGAACCGATATAAGTTGGTCCTGATATTTTTGGTAATGCGGTGACCAAACACACGACCCATATTCAAGTATTGGTCGAACTACAGAGACGTATAAATGTTTAGTGAGATACGGATCGTTAAATTCCTTTTACCATCTTAGCTTTATTAGAGATGACAGAGATATGTCTATTAAAGCTTAACTTGGGGACAAAGCGGACGCCCAAATCATCATAAATGCGTTCAAGAGGATTGTCATCAATCGAAAAATCGTATATATACGGCTGTGTTCGATGAAAAGTCATACAATTACACTTTTCAGCTTTTAGTGGGAGGGAATTAACCGAACACCATGTATGCAGAGAGTTTAAGTCCAATTGAAGAAAGAGAGATGACAACGGGTCCCTTTAGGACAAGCAGAGTTTTAGGTCATCAGCGTACATCAAAGCATGCGAATGAAGCAGGACGTGAGGGATGTCGTTAATGAACAGATTAAAAAGTAGAGGTCCAAGATGGTTTCCCTGAGGTACCCCAGAGAGTACGCTGAGTTGAAACGGACACGCTAGGAACGGTCTGTCAAACAAGCCTTTATCCAGTTAAGAAGGTTTAGAGGAAAACCAAGCAGATACAATATGTGAAGAAGGAGATCATGATTGACAGAGTCAAAAGCCTTGCTAAGATCAGTATAAATAACATCTGTCTGCAGTTTATTAATAAAACCCCTATTCACAATAGAAGTAAACTCAAGCAGGTTTGTAGAAACAGAACGCTTTTTCATAAAGCCGTGCTGAGATTGCGAAATAATTGAGCGACAAGAGTACTGTATTTGAGATGTTATGAGCATTTCAAAAAGTTTAGGAATGTCAGATAGTTTACTATGAATCCAAAACAGGTGGATGGATGCTATTAGATTGGGTAATAGGATAGGGATACGGATTAATGGTACCAAAACTAGTCGATGAAACGGAATAGCAACGCTGAAAAAATGCAGCGAATAAATAGGCGATGTCAGCATCCTTACTAGCAGTCACGTTATCGAGCGAAAGCGATGGAGGAAACTGAAAAGATTTGCGTTTGGAGTTAACGAAGTTATATAACTTTTTAGGGGTTTGCTGAAAGCTTATCTTGCAGCTAAGCAGATAATTATTGTAGCATTCTGAATTATGCAGCAAAAATTTTGAACGGACCACTGAATATCTAGACAAATCTAACTGAGAATCGGATTTCTTAAATTTTTCAAACTGGCGAGATTTTATATTTTTCAAATTAGACAAGCTTTTCGTAAACCTTGAGAAAGAGCGCGTAGTGTACGAAACTGGTACATGAATTTTTAATACATTATAAATAGCCTCATAGAATGACTTGGTGGGTTCCTCAATATGTCGACATGTATCAAGGAAGGACCAATCACAGGTTGACAGTGCCTCGTTCAGGGATGTAAAATTTACATTACGAAAGCAATAAGATTGACTTCGTTGGGTTGAGATCTCAGCGCAGTTCGGCGTATCAAGTTCAAAGCTACGCTCAATAGTAGGGTGATAAACATCCTCCGGTAGAGAAAATGGTGGAACCCTCGATACAGCAGAATTAAAGATGTCACTGACAAATACAAGATCAAGGATCCTGCTCATGCTATTCATGATAGAATTTTTCTGTCCAAGAGACAGCTCGGACATTAAATCGTCAAATTCGTGTTGGATAGATGAAAAAAGTTCGTCGGAATTATCAATAAATTTGAATTTTCTTAGTTTGAGTACAGAATTATTTATCATTTGCACTTTTTATGCCCAAGTATTTCCTAAGAGTTTGCTTTCTCCATTTTGACGATCAATTTGGTTTAAGTTTTTCGCCGCAAAAAAGTATGCTATAAAATTGTTCATTTCTTGAAGCAAAATTTTCAAGTGCAGAAGAACAAAAAAAAAACAAGAAAAGCATCGTTGAAAAATCATAACTTACCAGCCTCATGCATGCAAACATGCACACACACATACTTATGCAGCGCCGCTTGTGTGTGAGTGTGTAAACAATTTGAAAATGATCGAAAAATTATTAATTGCAGTTGGCAATAGTTCAGCAGCAGTCAGTAGCTGCAGTAAACCTCAGGGCCATACAATGCCAGTGCAAGTGCATGTGTGTGTGTGTGTGTGTGTGTGTGTGTGTTAGCATTCATGGCTGCTTATGTATGTATATATTTTTTCCAGCAGCCTTTCTTTCTTTTTTCCCCCTCCAAACCCCCTTATGTTTTGGAGCACAACAGCAGCTGACTGCAGCGATATTAATGATAGATATGCGTTCGCTTCAATGCCCGCCACCCCCAATCCCGATAATATGGCTGGGCGGGATGTTTGGGGTACAGTCATAACTTTAAATAAAAGTAGCAAAGAGAAATCGAGGACACTTCAACTGTAATTAAAACTCATCGTTTAAAGTTGTTGAAACACACGAATTTTACCCCAGAAAGGACTCGCGTTGAATTGAAAATTTCTAGGCATTTGCTCCTGCTCCTGCTGTCTGGTTTTTTGTGTGGCACTAATTTCCATTTATTCATTTAGTTGCAACACTCACAGCATCACAGATACAGCATCTGGGGTTCCCGTCTGTCCATTTATCAGCACAAAGCAGTGCAGTTGTTAGCAGCCGCTTCACGCCCGCCCCTGCCCCCCAAAATCCACTCAGCGTGCCTGCTGCTGATGAGATGATGATGATGATCGCTAAGAAGAAGTGACAAAATGTTACCCGAAAATACGACACAAAAGGTCATATGACCAATATAACAAACAAACATCAAAAAAAACGAGAAGGCCAAGCTAACTTCGTTTGTGCCGAAGTTTTTATACCCTTGCAAATGCAAATGTCACAGTTTAATAACGCTTACATAAAAATCAAAAAATTTTGTAACTAAAACCTATTTTCCGACAGATAAACGTCTGAAAAAAGTTTTTCTCACTAAGACTCAATTTCCGACCGATCGGCCCTATGGCAGCCTTAAGATATACTCATCCGATTTCGGCCCAATTTTGCGAATCTATTAGAAAGCATATAAAATAGGTCATCAGCGAGTTTAAGGACGCTAACAAAACTAAACAAACAAATTTTTTACCAAGACTCATGTTCGACCGATCGGTCCTATGGCAACCATAAGATATAGTCACCCGATGTCGATCAACTTTTTCAAATTAGTTTGAAAGCGTTTAATATTAATAATCACCGACCTTAAGAACGATTTACTTAAAAACAAAAAAGTTTTTTTTCACTAAGACCCATTTTCCGACCGATCGGTCCTATGGCAGCTATAAGATATAGTCATCCGATTTTGACCAAATTTTCAAATCTGTTTGAAATTATATAATATTATTAATGACCGAGTTTAATCACGTTAACATTGGAAACAAAAAAGTTTTTCTCACTCAAACCCATTTTTCGACCAATGGTTCCTATGGCAGCTATAAGATATAGTCATCCGATTTTGACCAAAATTTGCAAATCTGTTTGAAAGTATATAATATTATTAATAACCGAGTTTCATCACGTTAACATTGAAAACAAAAAAGTTTTTCTCACTAAAACCCATTTTTCGACCGATGGATCCTATGGCAGCTATAAGATATAGTGATCCGATCCAATCGGTTCCGACATATTTGCAGCGTGCAATAAAAAGAAGACTCTGTGCAAAATTCAGCTCGATAGCTTTAAGACTGAGAGACTAGTTTGCGTAGAAAAAGACGGACAGACAGACAGACAGACGGACGGACAAAGCTCAATGAACTCAGCTCGTCCCCCTGATCAAGAATATATATAGTTTATGGGGTCGGAAATGAATATTTCTATGCGTTGCAAACTTCTGCGCAAAATTATAATACCCTTTGCAAGGGTATAAAAAGAGGAAAACGACAGCCAATGGCTCTGGCTCTGTCACCACTGAGGCTCTCCAAGCCACGAGTCGAGTTCCCAGGGGTTTCTGTTTGTTTGCGGCCGGCAGATTTTGAAGGGGGAGCTGTTGGGCCTGATGAAAGGGTTCAAGACTATTTACAAACTATGTATGTATTAAGCGCGCATTATGTGAATTCCACACTCGTACTCGTCGTTCTCGTCGCCATCAGCATCATCAACTTGCTCTTCTTTCTTTGGGTCGGCAGCTGGTACTATGATGTGACCTTTTTGCTTGTCCACTGACAGGGTGGAAGGGGGGCAAAATGGAACCGTGGAAAGGATTGAACTTAATGCAGGAAGCGAAATTAAAGATTGGCTTTCAAATGCCCAAAATACTGAGTATCGAGAAGTGAGTTTCGAGTATTGATTATCGAGTAATGAGTATCGATTACTGAGTATCAAGTACTGAGTATCGAGTGCTGAGTGTCGAGTTCTGAGTATCAACCACTGAGTATTGAATACTAAGTGTCGAGTTCTGAAAATCGAGTTCTCAGTATCGAGTAATGTGTATCGAATACTGAGTATCGAGTGTTAGTATCAAGCCCAAAGTATTGAGTACTGAGTGTCACCAAATCGTACAGAGGAACAAATTGAACTTGATCCAGGAAGCGAAATTAAAATTTGGTTTTCAAATGCCAGAAGTACTGAGTATCGAGTTCAGAGTTTTGAGTATTGAGTATCTAGTTCTGAGTATCAAGTACTGAGTATCAAGTACTAAGTATTAAGTACTGAGTATCAAGTACTAAGTATTAAGTATTGAGTTCACAGAATCGTGTATTGATTATCGAGTAATGAGTATCGGATATTGAGTATATCGAGTTCTGAATATCGGGTACGGAGTTTCGTGTATTGAGTATCGACTTCTGAGTATCAAGTACTGAGTATCGAGTTCTGAATATCGAGTTTTCAGTATCGAGTACTGATTATCGAGTAATGAGCATCGAGTACTGAGTATCGAGGCATGAGTATCGAGTGTTAGTATCAAGCACAGAGTATTGAGTACTGAGTATCGAGTTATCAATATAGAGCTCTGAGTATCGAATACTGATAAAGAAATAAGGAAAAGGAAAACATCAAGAGTAAAAATAGAGGAAGTTAACTTCGGCACGACCGAAGTTTATATACCCATGTAGCTTGATGGCGCCACTACTTTGAACATTTGCTTGCCAGTTTGTTATATGGTAGCTATACGATATATTCACCGATTCTGATATCGATTTTGACCGAACTCCCCAAAATTGTGTTAAAACTGATAATATTCACAACTGGGAGGTATAAAGACGCTACCATTGAAAACAAAAAAGGTTTTTCTCACTAGAACTACTCTTACGACCGATCGTTTCTATATGCAGCTATATGCTATAGTCATCCGATTTAGATCAAACCTGTCATAATCGTGTGGTAGCATATAATATTGATCAATAATAAGTTTGGGAGCGATAGCAGTGAAAACAAAAAAGTTTTTCCATCTAAGGCTTTTTTTCCGACATATCTTTTGTATGGCAGCTATACCATATAGTTGTCCGATTTTCATAAAACTTGATGGAATTATGTGAAAGCATAGAAAACTTAGAAATACGAGGTTTGGGGACGTTTGCGTTGAAGACACAAAAGATTTTTTCACTAAAACTACTTTTCGACCGATGGTTCCGATCCGGCCGGTTCCGACAAATGTGCAGCGTATTTGTACCAAAAGGCTTCGTGCAAAGTGTGGTTAAGATAGCTTTAAAACTGACGGAGGAGATAGCATAAAAACAGACGGACAGACAGACGGACATGGCTGTATCAACTCAGCTCGTCATGCTGATCAAGAATATATATACTTTGTGTGGTCGGAGATGCTTCCTTCTATGCGTTACAAACATCTGGACAATTTTAATATTCCCTCTACAAGGGTATAAAAAGAAGAAACGCCTTCCGATCTGGTGGGGGTAATTCATTTCGTCGGTATGGCCAGCGCTCAAGTGAAGGTAAGTCTAAAAGCCTAAGTCTGGAAATATAAGGAGGAAGTCTCAACTGTGGGTTGCAACCGAGGACACTTCTGGACAGATTCGATGCGTTTACACAGGGTAAGTGATTGAGGGTTTCAAATACACGAACCAAACTCCAAAATGGGCCTCACTAGGGATATAAATAAGAGCCGTAAGAGTCGTGTATGGATCAATGAACTCCAATCCAACTGCTGCTACGGGAAATCAGATTTCACTTCGTAACAGCTTCGCTCGTACCGGGTATCCCATTAGGAGTAGAAGCAACTCTGGCACCAGTTAACCTTGCCGCCCACGTGGCACAGTCCAAGCGGTTCTTTTTTCAAATTTAACTGCATTGCCATGCTGACACACGACAGACATCACCGCTGGTTAATACAATTTCAGTCAAAGTAGGCTTTTAAATTCATTTCAATTTGGATTCTATGGTCTTGAACAAAATCATTCTATTATGTTAGTTATAAATTGGGCACAGACCTGGAAAGACGTTCCAGGTCAGACAGTCCCTGATTTCAAAGCTTTAATTTAATTATTTTATTTTATTTCTTTCTTTTATTTTGTTTTGCAAAGACAGTAATCATCAGTTAAAAAGTTATTTAATTTGTCTTTTTCACAAAACATTGAACTAAACTATCGCAACAGCGACTAACGGTGGGCACTGGATGCAATGGGTTAAAGTTGTTCATTCTGTATTCAGCTTCTATTGTAATATCTTCGAGTGCACAGCAGCATGCGGTTCTGTTTGAGTTAAGTTCTGCAAGGCCTTCCAAACTTGCCTATTCTTCTTTAATGTTGCTTTGAACTTTTCCATATATGTAGATTTTTGAATGAGGTCTTTATTTTTTAGATTTGATTTTTTTTTTTTGCCTTTTTATATACGAAGCATGGCATGAAGCAAAATGGCTTTGGAATTTCAATGCTTTGTTGTTGATGGACGTTGACGTACAATGCTCAGTACGTTCAAGCGGCAAATGCGAAACTAAGCCAAAGCGCGAACCCCAGGCAAAATAGCAGCCCACCTTCCGCCCAACCGACCGAGAGTCGCAGCCACTAACGTGTAACACGAAATCGCGAAGAAGGAACATAAAGTAATGTTAACTTCGGGCTAAATAATTTAAAATATAAATTTTAATAGCAGGAAGAGAAGCTTCAGAGCTTAATAAACCCAAGAACATTCCTGGCCTGGGATATTTTGTACAGCTCTTAACAAGAAAATACCATGAAAACATTCACTTTGCCGAGCACGAACTTCTCTACTTCTCAATCGGTTTTGCTCAGTGTACGTTTCGTTAATTTCTTCGGACCCTTGCGTACGACTTTCAATCATTTCAATTCGAGCGCTTTCGTTCTGCGGTAAAATAGTCTTGATTACTAAATATCTCTAGAAGACACGAACCATCTTAATATACTCTGTGTATGTTTGGAATGTTAGCTGTGCTGTCAAATGAAATGACCGACTAAATGACCGACTAAACGACCGAATGCGCCACGTGTTGAATTAAACTGAAAAATGAAATGTTATGAATTTTCAGACTTTTCCTTTTTCCTAACCTTCGAACAATTACGAACAAACCTGCAGAAAAAAGTATCCAATTTGGCGCAGTCGTTTTCAAGTTTTAAGCACACAAACAAAACCCGACCCATTTTAATATATTTAAAATGTATAATAGATTGATTTTTACAAAAAGAACTTATATTCCAGTTTTAAATTAATACAACGAAATTGGCTCTGGAGCTTCAAAACATTTATAAATTAGCTTACATTGAACATATGTAGTGGCCAGAGAATCTCACAATGGTGTATGGTTCATATTTTGTTTACCGATAGTTACATATCTATCCTGTTTGCTCCTCACTAAAAGCAAAGCATAGATCAAAGCTCGCTCGCGCTTGGAATTATCCCGTTTGAAAGCTCTTCTTGCTTTTCGATTTCGCTACGCGTGCTCTGCTTAGCGACCACGATGTTCTTTTCTTTTTTGCCTTTGAATGTGACTGACGTGCATTGCACCGTCACGTAAATATTGAAACAAAGTACAGCCCAAAAGTGTTTTACAAAATAAGAAAAGAAACTTAAACAATTTGCAAGTGCGAAATACGGCCTAAAGTGAAGACGCATAAGGGTAGCATCCCCGTGGAATATTCTCCACATTTATCTGTTTGTACTGGCGTACATACAGCAATACACGGTTGCCGAAAATCTTCAGGCAGAAAGGTGATATTTTATGGCTTAAAAAGGTCCAGTGCAGGTGCTTAATAAATTCTTTTCTTAGGGAAAAACGCTTACTTCTTGGGCAAGTGGCCAGCGCAGCACCCCCGCCTAGCGCGACCGCGCTTTTACTACATATGTACACACGTACATAGGTGCTGTGGCTGATGTCCATTCCCATACATATTATATATACACACTCAGCAATTCCGCAGGCTGAGCGAGCTATATCGAGAAATCACTAGCCCGGCTCAGACTTGCACACCGATATTGTTCTCCTTTGGATAATTCTGGCCAAGTTGGTGAAGACCGTGCATCCAACAGAGAAGCGATTTTGTGGTTATGTTGGCGAATCCACCGTGAACGTGCATTGAGTTCCAGACACCTGCCTTTGCATACATATCGTACATACAGACGTCTCTCATTATGGACACACAAACATTCACACCGACCGCTAAGTAGCTGTATAAAGCAAAGACATACTAGATTTTTCTAGCACTCAGCGAGAGTGGAGTTGCCAGACTGCGTGAATCTCCTTTCGAAGGCTTCCCAAATAATTTCGAATCATGCTTGTTAATTGCGATTAACTTTTAATAATTCACTTTTGCGAATAATTTTTGCTCAATTTAATTTAGAAATCTTTACTGCCCTAACGGGTAAAATAAGTTCATTAAACACTTTGTAAAACAGTTGCCATTTTCGTTCATATGAACATGAACTTTAATTTAAAAACTAAATGTTTAACTAAAATAAGTCGAAGTAATCTTTAGATTTTATTTAATGACATATCAGCAGCTTCTCCATTTCCGTTTAAATTGGTTTTTTTTTGTAGTCCAAATATTAATTTTATTAATCACAGCCTAGCAGCAGCTACGTCGAAGGGCCCTACGATCGTGCAGCGATGGATATAAATGTGAGTTAAATTCGTAAGAAACGAAACTGAATAGAACGAAATCAAATGAATTGAACCAAGTGAAGTAAACCGATTTAAAACCTTACTGCGAATATAGCTGCTCATATCTCTTATCTCAATTATTAGATTAAGTAAAAAAGCCTTGTGCTAATCCAGTTATTTTCTTTTGCAACTATGCTATACTTTTCATATACCTATATTTGAAATGCTCCTTGAAGTAATGAATACATAATGTTCTGTTAATAAATTTATATCTGTTATAACCAACATGCCTAGACAAAATCGAGTAATTTAGTTCTTCTAACATTGAAATAGGGGCAATTTATACATCAGCTCCGTGAATTGCCATGGTAGGGTGGGTGAAGACGAGCGTATGAACAACTACAACTGGTTCATACTTTAGGAAGAACTAAGGCTAAATTGTCAGCGCTAATTCTCAATACTGTGTCGGGTCTTTATGATCATAACCTTTGTGTTCCTTTTTTTTTATTTTGATATTTGACTTATTTGAGTAGTTTCTGTAACGTGCACTTTATTTATTATGTTAATGTGCTTTGGGTATGTAGGAATAGAAAAGAACCCCGACCTCCGACGAGCAAGCATAGAGCGATGCATAGTGCACAAACTCCTACTTCCTCTACCCACTCGATGGCGTTGCCTCGATAGCAGGTGAACCTTTAACAAGTGTACACCGGGACATTACACATACAACATCGGAAATGCTTACAAAATATCAATTACTCCATTTAACAGCATGGTTACTCCACCCACCTTCCCCGCTCGTCACGGAATAGTGGATCTTCCACCCTCCGATTGTGATTAAACATATTTACTATTTTCTAGAAATGACATGTTATTATCTGCTCCCAATATCTTGTTGCTTGTGACAGAAAGCGCCTCAGTGCATTCCAGCTCGACCTATTTAGAATGCTACAAAGTTCCGCTTTTGTCAGCACCGGTTTTCCCCAGGCATTCACTCGGATTTCGCTTAAAATTGGACATATTGCACAGAAATGAAAAATATCTTCTTGCACCCTTAACTTGCATGAGGCGCAGTACTCATTTGCAAAAATCATATCTGAGTACAGTTCTTAAACCTCTTAAATTATTAAAAATATTTTATATATTTAAATATTTTTATTCTTTTGGCTTAAGAATCGCACATCTACAAAGATAATAAGGTATTGATGAAGAAAATCTATGAATAAATATTGTAGCTGGATCAATTTAAGTGAAGGAACTAACAGTAAAATTGGAGTATTTAAAGTGTTCAGAAATTTTTTTTCTATATTCTTCGTTTTTTGGTCAATATTAGAAGTGGGCGAATAGCCTTAAAAAAAAAATTCCAAAACAGTACAAAAGTCGAAGCAAATGAAAATTTATGTTTAAAACATCTCAAAAATTACACTTATTTCAGCACTTAATTGCTCCCAGCTATTGTATTTATTTATAGATTTTGTTCATTGATAACTTATTTTCTTCGCAGAAGTGCGGTTCTTACGTCGAAAAAATAAAAATAGTTTTTTTGAATTTTTATATACTTTTACTAGGCGTTTTGAAACGAAATTTATTGCGTTTTCGAGCAAGAAATGGTTTTTTTAAAGTATTTTTTATTATTGTATTCAAACTAATTTAGCGATTTGAAAATAGTGTTCTGTGCGATTATTGACCATTCAATTATCTTTCGATTCATATCTTGCTTGACACCATCTGACGATTTTGAAGTGAGATATGGCTTAAAATGTAAGTGCACCTACCGGACACAATTTTTTCTTTCGATAAACGTTTCAAAGTAACCTTGAGCTGCTCTGGCGCTGACCGCGAACTTAAAACAACACCTGGCAGGATTATGAATATAACATAATTAATGCTGATGATATGGTAGAGATACCATTGAAACAGCTTTTCGGTCAAATAACCTCCTTTGTGGTGTGGTGTGTCCCTGTTTTAAAGTTATGTACCAACATAACGAGACCTAGAGCCGGCAAAAAATTTGAAGGTTTAATTATCATAAAGGTCGTTAAAACATACAAGCA
Organism: Lordiphosa magnipectinata; assembly: GCA_037044535.1. NCBI lineage: Eukaryota > Metazoa > Arthropoda > Insecta > Diptera > Drosophilidae > Lordiphosa > Lordiphosa magnipectinata. The sequence goes on along the minus strand of JBAMBO010003250.1, from coordinate 2,426 downwards.
TGTATAAAACGCCAGGCACGGCGTGGTTGTTGAAACTAAAAATAGTTTCGTTTATAGCAACAAAAACCCTTGTTTGAATGCAATTCTGCACTCAGACTTATTGGTCACTGTGTTAGCAATGGAGAGGAAATCTCTCTCACTAACATTGTAAGACCATTGGGGGACACACACACGTACAAAGGCCACAGACAGCGCGGCTCTGGCTCGTTGTGTCTGTTTTTGCTGTTGAATCGCATTGGAGTTCCCAAGCGATTATGGCATCTCAGGCATGAGGAGGGAGTTGTTTTCTGATTGTGGTACCAGGTGAAGACCGCGGATGATATGGTAGAGATACCATTGAAACAGCTGTTCGGTCAACTAACCTCCTTTGTGGTGTGGTGTGTCCCTGTTTTAAAGTTATGTACCAACATAACGAGACCTAGAGCCGGCAAAAAATTTTTGAAGGTTTAATTATCATAAAGGTCGTTAAAATGTACATGCAAACTTAATATATTTTTATTATTAAATGAAATTAATAATAAATAAATTGTTTATTTCATTATGACTTTTCTTCTTGACCGCTATATTTAACGCAAGTCTTCGACTTGGCTATTTTCCACAAGCTTGGAAAGCATGCAAAGTTGTCGCAATCAGAAAACCAAATAAGCCTCCTGAGGCCCCTACCTCGTACCGGCCAATTAGCCTTCTGTCTGCAGTCAGCAAAATATTAGAAAAGATCATCAAAGAAAAGATTTCATCCTTTGTCGATAATACAGATCTACTCCCTAATGAACAGTTCGGATTCCGTAGGGAACACAGCACAATTCATCCGCTAGTCCGAATCAAAAAGATTGTCAAACAGAACTTTAATATGAAGAAGTCCACCGGGATGGTCCTGATGGATATAAAATCTGTTTTGACCCGTATGCCACAACGGTCTCGTCTTCAAGATGTCAGCTCTTAACTTTCCGACCGAACATATTAAAATATTACAAAGTTTCCTCAGCAAGCGTTCGTTTCGGTTTACATTGGACGGGCTCATTATACCGCGATAGATATCCCTGCTGGATGCCCCCAAGGGTCCTGCCTTTCTCCCCTTCTGTATAACATTTATACCTACGACTTTCCGAATCTAAACGGCTGTACTGCTTCAATATTTGCTGAAGACACAGCAATAATTAGCTCAGGACTATTACCAGAAAATATCCCACTCAACCTACAAGAAGCTTTTGACTCCCTTCAATCCTTTTTCACAAGATGGAAAATTAACACAGATAAAACCCAAGCCATATACTTCTCCAGTAAAAAAGATTGCCCAGATATCTCCCAAATAGCCACCTAGATCTGAATGGAACTGATATTCCCTGGGACAAAAAGTCTCGCTACCTAGGAGTTATTTTAGACCCAAAAGTAAACTTCAAGGACCATGTTGGGTACACCATTGATAAAATCAACACTCTTACCAGAACTCTATATCCCTTCATCAATATAAACTCAAGGTTATCCATTGAAAATAAGTTATACTTGTTCAGATCGATATTTCAGCCAGTAATGTTCTATGGAGCCCCAGTTTGGTCTGATGTTGCCAAATGTCATATTAAGAGATTACAAACTGCTCAAAACAAGGTATTAAAAATGATTTTCAATCTCCCATGGCATCATCCTACCTCCGATTTGCACCATAAAGCCAATGTAGAAATGATAGCAGACAGACTAAGCCGACTGACAGATAACTTCAATAATAGATGTAGATATTCAACCTATATCCACATAAACCAAATAATTATGTAAATATAGATAGTTATAAGTAGTATTAAGTTTTTGTCTCATGGTTTTTTTTTTCATTTTTCCCTACAATGTAATATAAATTAATTAAATTTCAAACAATAATACAGTCCATATTCGCAACAAAGTACAATAAGTCCATAGAATTGAACTCTTAACAAATATGTAATATATATGTATTAATATATATATGTAATATATACAATAATCTGCAGTATTAGCGCAGTGAACGTTAGTAATGGCCTCTTTCGACATTTTCCTTAAAATTGTGTCTGGCACATCAATGGCATTAAATGCAGTTCGGTGTAGTCCCGAACAGCGGCACTTAACTAACACGTCGCACTTGGCTGCCACGGCAAAGATTTCGTTCATCTCGATGGGAAAGTCATTCGCGCATTTCTGGCGAGTTGCCTCCGTAAATGATGATCTTCTGGATGTACTGCTATAGCGTGTGTGACTTGGCGGCGGATATAGCTTCGCTGAACTCGAAAATGGTATTGGGCAGCGGTCCCTGGGTGGTCACATAGCACTTGGCCACGTAGTCGGGGCCCTGTCAGGGAAACGTTAAGAAATGGAATTGATTTATAAAGTTGAAGTTTGGTACGCCCATTTTTTACCTTGATCTAATTGGCATTGATGTAGGGCACATTCTCGTTGCCCGA
>JBAMBO010003249.1:0-62773 GCA_037044535.1 Lordiphosa magnipectinata | reverse complement strand
GGAATGTTCGACGCCCTAATGGAAAGGAATTCCATCCACGGTTAACAAAAAAAACAGTAAAACATGGAGGTGGCAATATAATGGTATGGGGTTGCTTCTCCTGGTACGGCGTAGGTCCAATTTATCAGACTACGAACAAAATGAATGCTGAAGAGTACAAATCCATATTGGAAACAGTTATGGTACCGTATGCTGAGGAAAATATGCCATTACGTTGGGTATTTCAGCAAGAAAATGATCCTAAACACACATCAAGGATTTTTCGAGGACCAAAAAGTTGACGTTCTGAAGTGGCCAAGCCAATCCCCTGACCTTAACCCCATTGAAAACTTGTGGGGAGACTTAAAAAAGAAATTGGCAAAGCATTCATTGTCAAATAAACAAAAATTATGGGAAGGTGTCCAAAAACTGTGGTATGAGACACCAGTAGAGACCTGCCAGGCTCTTATTAAAAGTATGCCAAAAAGAATAGCAGTAGTGGCCAAAAATAGAGGTGGATACACTGGATACTAAGTTAGGAAATACTAATTTACCTAAAAAAAGAACACAAAATGGAAATAAAAATTTTTCTCTTACCAACACATGAAGTGTACCTATTATTATGATCACACTGAAAACGTATCTGAAACACAGAGTGATCTCTTTTATGTTATATTATTATTCTATGTTACAATTAAGTTTATTTTATTAAAAACAAATAGTTTCAGAACCAATGAGAACAAATTTTAAGTTTGAAACAATGAATAAAACTGTTTTCTGTTACCTTAAAGTCAGAGATGATGTGTGTACCTATTAATATGATCAGGTGTGTATATTCTTGATCAGCATCAACAGCCGATTCGATATAGCCATGTCCGTCTGTCCGTCCGTCCGTCCGTCCGTCCGTCCGTCTGTCCGTCCGTCCGTATGAACGAAGAGATCTCAGAGATGGTAAGAGATAGAGGTTTGACATGTATGGGGCATATATTTCTTATACTTGCAGGCAGATCAAGTTTATTTTCAATTTTTGCCACGCCCCCTCCCGCCCCCTAAATTTGGTAAAAACGTCATATCTCCTACAGTTTTGAAGATAGATCGTTCGTACCTTCTAGAGATACCTTGTAAACAAAATTATTTAAGATCGGATGAACGATACTCAAGTTATGAGCAAAAAACGGCCAGTAAACACCCAACACCCACCCCACCCACCACCACAGCATTCTATTGAACGGCAATCTTAGTGAGAGAGAGAGAAAGAGAGAGAGAGAGTGAAACTTAGAGATGAGCTCGTATAACTCGTGACCAAATGCGAGCTGCGACGTTAAGGGTACAGAGTATGTTATAGTCGGGCTTGACCGACTTTCTTTCTTGTTTATCTATATAGAATAGCCAAAGCTGGATCGGAAAATTCGTGTTCAGAGGATGTCGCCAACATGAAACCGGGAAAAATTGTTCATTCGCGCTGGTTGACAAAAGCAAGCAGAATTTTACGCCTCTATGTCGCTAGTAGTTTACCATCAAACAATTTAAAAATTTTGACTAATTTCATTATGAAAGTTTACATACCAATGTATTTTCGTATGTCAAATTTTATAACTCTGTGGTATACGGTAGTAAACTTTTATTTAATTTTATTCGGTCAGCACAGTTCTTGCCCAAAAATCTTCAAGAAATTGTGAACAAAGCAATACAAAACAATTCATTTTTTGCCTATACAGAAAATATTTTGTTAGCAATGCTTTTCGATGAAAGAAAATCTGTTCGAGAAAATGCTATTAACAAATTTAGTTACTATCGCGAAAAATTACAAGATACGTCTAAGCTTCGGTCTTATAAAAAGAATATAATTAATTTCGAGTGCACAGATTATATGAATTTAGTTGACTTAGATAACGATGACATCTTATTTGAACCTCCGTTAACTTTTAACATTCCACATGAACACTTATTGGAGTATTTAAATTCTGAGGAAATACCACTGGCAGATCCAGAAATTCCATCCTGTATTCAGGGAACCGAACGATGTGTCGCACGACGCGTAATGCCGCTCAATGTAGATGACGTTATGTCAGTAACTTTAGAAAGTCGTTTAAAATATCCACAAATCGAGTCGAAGCAACAATTTAAAAATTGACTTTATTTATATTTAATATTAAGTTGAATAAATGTATGAAATTAGTGAAAATTAAACAATTACATAAGCGTTTTGTATTGTGAGTTAACATTGTTTTCATTAATTTGGTAAATTTTTAGATATAAAGAAAAACGGCATCTAATGTATTTTACGCCCTTAAATTTTTTGAATACCTTAAATTTCCAAATTATATTGAATATATATTTCAAATTGCAAACCTATATCTTTTATTGTCAAAAAGTTATAGACTTTTGGTTTCCACTTCATCAGTGTGTGGCGTGTTTTCGTTATTTTTATTAAAAAAAATTTAATTTAAAAAAAATTTGTTGTTTAATTTAGAAACAAAAATATTTATAAATTATATTTTTCAAAAATGAATCAGAATAAAATATAATATCTTTACAAAATGTATTATTTAAAAAAAAAAAACCGTACAAACCTCAATATACCAAAATATACTGCAACCTTAAATTTTCATGCTTCGCAGCGGGGGCTAGGAATTCATTTTAGACATGTGGTTTCTTTGTGAAATTTTCTTAGAATTCATCGCAGATTCCGAATCTGCTATACGCTTATCGCATAAAAAAATTGACCCGCCCTAGTATATATAGGTAGACTGGTCCAAACTTAAAACAAGAAAGAAAGTCGGTCAAGCCCGAAAAAAAAGTCAATCCATACGGGATCAAATGATTCCCAATCGGTAATGAAAACAACGTAATCCCGGATATTCTTGACCCGATCCGAAAAAGGATTGAGTTGATGCGACTTTCTTAATCTTAAAAAGGATAACATTTATCCCGGGGTAATCTTAAAAAGGATTGAATTAAGCAAAAAATTCGAGCACAATTTAATCCCAATGCAGGACCATTTTAAGCATGTTCGAGATTATATTTGAGCTTGATATGTAATATTGATTTGATCCCAGGAAAGATACCTCTCTTCTTACTTTCCTCTGCTATATTCCATAGAATATATTTATACACTTCAAAGGGATCACACCAGTTTGTGTTTATTTAAGACTTCTGAAAAACATAGAAATATAAAAATTTGTTGGGCTCAACTGGGATTTGAACCCTCGACCATACGCACTGAACAAGAATGGAATGGCATCTCATCGCTCACGAACATCTTCAAAAATGCTACTTAAATTTTGTCGCTCTCGCTCTCTTCTTTATAAACATGTGATCTCGAAGGGGATTGAAGTAAGCTCATTGGAATTGATACAAGTTCGAAAGGCTTGGGCCAATCCCTGAAAGCTTGAATTGTGTAGAATGTCCTGTAAGTCGAGAATGAATTTTCAAGCTCCAGATTAAATAGATTGAAAATATCTCGAGGTTTTTTTTTCTGTGTACTCTGTAACCTTAATGTCGCAGCTCTCATTTGCTGACGAGTTTCTCTCTCTCACTCTCTCTCTCACTAAGATTGCCTCTGTTGAACGGAGTGCTGTGGTTATGGGTGGCAGGGTGAGGGTTGTTAACTGGCCGTTTTTTGCTCATAACTTGAGTATCGTTCATCCGATCTTTATCATTCCTTCAGCAAATCGATAAATAATTTTGATTACTAGATATCTTTAGAAGGTACGAACAATCTATCACCAAAACTGTGGGAGATATGACGTTTTTACCAAATTTAGGGGGCTGGAGGGGGCGTGGCAAAAATTGAAAATAAACTTGATCTGCCAGCAAGTATAAGAAATAAATGTCCCATACATGTCAAACCTCTATCTCTTACCATCTCTGAGATCTCTTCGTTCATACGGACGGGCGGACAGACGGACATGGCTATATCGACTCGGCTGTTGATGCTGATCAAGAATATATGTACTTTATAGGGTCGCAGATGATTCCTTCTGGCTGTTACATTCTTTTGCACAAACGTAATATACTCTTAATATACAAAGGAACACACCTTTGGTACAGAGTATAAAAAAATTATTGAATTTGAAAAACATTCCGACGTATTCGGAAATTTTGACAAGAAAGAATATTTTCCACATTATTTTTTTATTACCTTATGAGAATGGTATTGAATGTTTGCCAGTGGAACAACGTTTGCCTTGGCCATGCACAACTCATGGGTGTAGTCGGTTTTTTCATAAAGTGGGTCCATACACTTCTCCCCCTAGTGCTCCCCACCCACTGAACTAAAACCCTCTCCGACCAGGGCAACGCCATTGACACAGCAGCTGTTCCTATTGGTGACACTTAGGAAGTTTGATTGCATATCGATAGAAAATCTAGAATTTTAGCGGAAAATAGCTCTATGCTGTGACATTAGCTAGATCAGCCTTAAAAGTGACTTGATCATCCGTCAGAATGGACATTTAAATCTTATGACAAAATACACAGAAGGATGACCTCTAGAATGTTCCAGTTGTACAATGTAAATTGTACCAGGTTAACTAACAGGTCTTCTTATAGAAATGTTCGGTAAAAGCGAACCTCTATCAAATCACGAAAACCCCCCCATCTTATCAATACAATTATTTGTATATGTTTTGAAAAGTAAATCAGTTTCATTTGGGTGACGTTGACCCAGTGTCTGGTGGTTTACCTAGACATTTAATTAACATTTGACCGCGATAAGGAAATGTGGAATAAATTTTGCAATTGGAAGGTCCCCCCCAACAAAGGTCAAACGTTTTGCTAACTGGTTTATAATAAATCAGCTTCCGCTTTAAGATTTAACCATATTAATTTTTATTAGCAATCAACTTACCTTGGTAACAAAATCATCTTCTGGTTGCTCCTGGGGAGGCGCCATTTTCCACTATTTTTTTTTTCTTTTATCTAATTGCAAATGATAATAATTTGTACTAAAAGTCCATAAATTGTCATACTTTCTACGATAACTCGCGTGCTCCAACTAACAAAAAACAAAAAAAAGAAGCAAATTATTGATAAAGGGCCGCGCTTGTTCTAGCAATTTGCAATGTTATGGCTTTTGCACGATTCATGTACCGCTGCGTCTCGCGTTTAATTTCCAACTGACTGCGAATCGAGCTCACGGGGGGCTCGCTGAGTTGAAGTTGTGCTTAAAAAAAAATGAGAAAACTGGTTCTGGCTACACAATTAGCACACCGCACGAGAAGCTGTTGTTGGTGGACCAACTAGGCTAGGACCGACTTGGTCAGGTCAGGTTCTTGTCTCTGACGTCACATGAACTTGGTGCTTGAACTCCAAAGCGAAGGTTAAATGTTATGATCAATTGATGAATCAGCCAAATGGATGATGAAGAAAATTGATTTGCAACACACGCACACACACACTCGATTGACATTGGCCACAAAGTGGATGCTCGCGTGCACAATTGCAACAGTTTAGAATCGCCCTTGAAACGCTGACGCGACTAAAAACGCGTCTCATTTTTGGTTTCACGATTCGTCGTTGAACGATATGTTCTAAAGCAGAGCCGGCCAGCCATAGGCTACCAGGAGCCGAACTCATGATTGTGTGAATCGGTAAACACTGAATTGCAAGTAAAACGGCTGTAGTCTGAAGAGAGCTCTCTTGCTCACCAACAACACAAGCACACTTTTTGTCCTCTCCATTTAGCCGGCACTGCATAAGAGGGCCCGGGTTGATCAGAAAGTTAGTTTTATTAACTAAAATCATCGATCAAATCTTCTGAATGGCAAAACAATTAGACGGAGTGACCGTACAAAAAAAAAAGGTTCTGAGTAAACTTGTGGTAAATTTCAGACTTTTTAATGTAGCAGCCCTCGCAGTCATCCGATTTCGTTTAATTTAATTGTGTAATTAGATCCAGTACGTTTCGACATTTCATGATTCATTCAATAGTTTTCAAGTTCAGTTTTTCATCTACGCTTAAATTGATAATCGATACTTGGAGTTAAACTAGACTTAGGTGGCTAAGCGGAAGTAACTAAAAACAGTTTTAATGTCCATTACGAACTCCCGTCTGCTCCTGCTCGCCATTATGTTTCGCCTTATCCTTTTCCTGATGCTCATTGCTGTCACTTTTCACTGCCAGTGGCTTAAGTTGGTCCTTTCGCAATTCATGCTCTTCATCGCTGTTTATCTGCTCGCTGGTATTGGATTCAGAGCTGGAGCTGGTCCCGTCACTACTTTCAATCTCCTCCTCGGGATTGGGCACAAAATCTGAATCATCTTCGGAATTTTCATTGGCATATTTGGCAACCAGTTCTCTTCGGTTTCAACGGTGGTTTCTTCTTCACGTGGACGTTTGTTTGACACCGCCAGGAGTGGTCTGGTCTAGGTTGTTCGCTTGAAACATACGCCCGCTGTTAGCCCGCTGCACACCAGGCCGGCACATGGCCAGGGAAAACCACTGCGTCAACTTGTGCATCAAACCCTTGTCTGTACCAAAGCACACTTCCTGCTGACGTTGCCGTATCATCTTTAGACCCTGCACGCGTATGGCACGCAGCTTGCGACGTCGAAGAAGAATCTGCTTGGTTTCATCATGATACATACATATCTTAATACTTAGAGCAGGGGTGCCCAAGCCACGCATTCATTGTTGTTTTACGCAAAGGGTGGCTAGCGCATAGATTATGGGTCCGGCGCGACTCTATATTTGTAATAATGTATATACAACAGCGCTCTGCGGCAGCGACAGTATACGAGCTTATACTGCTCTCTTTTGCAACAACAAAGAAGTGCTAAATGAGCACGCTCTCGCGTGGCTAAACACACACACGCAACACCAAAATAAGCTTGTGTATTTTGCCGGCCCCTGACGTAGAGCAACAACAACTTCATTTGTGTTCTCTCTACTCTTTCTCTCTGAGCGAAGGTTTTGTTGTTGGCTCCGAATAGTCACGCAAAGCATCTGACTATGCGTAGAGCGGGAACCAATGAATCTTTACATCTTCACTAGATAATCGAATAAAAATCTAAAAAAAAAACATATCCAATAAACTTCTTAAGGAAATATTTAAATTAAGACAAATACCTTTTCAAAAACATGAAACCCGGTTCGAGTTCTCAATGCAGAAGTAATTAGTTTTGGAAGTTCATACTCTGGTTTGAGACTCCCAAAAAACGTACCGACTAGCAGTTTTACATTAAATACAAGTACTTAGTTCTAGTTTTTATCTAATTTATTTATATTCATTTGCGACTCCATTAACTAAATATATTCTTAATCAAGACGACGAGCTAAGTCTATTGAGCTTATTCCGTTCTTCTGTCCATCAGTTTTAAAGCTATCGAGCTGAAATTTTGAACAGAGTCTTTATTTTTTACTGCATACTGCTAATATGTCGGAACCAACCGAATCGGCTGTCTATATCTTATAGCTGTCATAGGAACGATTGGTCGGAAAATGGATCTTAGTGTTGAAAACTTTTTTGTTTTCAATGTTAGCGTCCTTAAACTCGTCTATTATTAATATTATATGCTTTTCAACAGATTTGCAAATTTTGGTCAAGATCGGATGACTATATCTTATAGCTGCCATGGGAACGATTAGTCGGAAAATAGGTCTTAGTGAGAAAAACTTTTTTGTTTTCAATGTTAGCGGCCTTAAACGCGACTATTATTAATACTATATGCTTTCAAACAGATTTGCAAATTTTGGTCAAGATCGGAAGACTATATCTTATAGCTGCCATGGGAACGACTGTTTGGAAAATGGGTCTTAGTGAGAAAAACTTTTTTGTTTTCAATGATATCGTTCTAAAACTTGGCCAGTATTTTTATTTTATACTTTTAAACAGATTTGAACAATTTGTTAAAAATCGGATGTCTATATCGTATAGCTGCCATAGGAACTATCTGTTAGAAAATGGGTCTTAGTGAGAAAAACTTTTTTGTTTTCAATGTTAGCGTCGCCAAACTCTGCCATTATGAATATTAAATTCTTTCAAATAGATTTGAAAAATTTGGTCAAAGTCGGATGACTATATCTATTAGCAGGCATAGGAATCATCGGTCGAAACATGGGTGTTAGTAAGAAAAACTTTTTTGTTTGTATGTAATGTATGTAAGCTTCTCCAAAGTCGCTAATTACTAATATTGAATGCTTTCAAACAGAATTGAAAACTTTGGTCAAGATCGGATGTCTATATCTTATAGCTGCCATAATAACGATTGGTCGGAAAATGGGTCTTAGTGAGAAAAACTTTTTTGTTTTCAATTTTGTCGTCCACAAGCTCGGTGATTGGTAATTTGATATACTTTTAAACAGTTTCGCGAAGTTTCAAAAAGTTTTTGATCATAATGCTAGCATTCTTAGACTCAGATATTTCAAAAGCAGCATTTGAAAGGGTATAAAAACTACGGCTACTTTATTTCACAGATAGTTGATTCTCCACTAGTTTTCCTTTTTTCGGCTCTACATATATTCTTACTCTATGCTCAAATTTGTTCAATCCAAGTACGCTGTTATAATATTTTAGTACGCTATTGCTAATGGCAAATTGCTGGATTATAGACTATCTTGTATCAATTAGGTAGGTAGGTAGTTCCGGCTGGCCCTTTGTAGGGGCCACACATAGACCTTACGGTCCTTAGTGAGGCCGTGTGGTTTTTTCTGGGTACCATTAGAAATCCAAGAGGATGTTTGACGTTTTGGCAAATGCCAATAGTTGTTTGGGAGACTTCCTTGCCGCCTCTTCAAGAGAGGTGAGACTTGGAAAGTGCAGATGTCTTAATCTCGTCTTAGCGATCGCTGGGCAGCTGCAGATGAGGTGTTCCAGAGTTTCGACGACTCCAGGTTCCTTACATTTCCTGCAGATGTCCGTTATCGTGATTCCTAGCTTTTTCGCGTGAGCAGCTGCTAGGCAGTGACCAGCTACTATGCCTATAAGCAGTCTACAGTCTCTTCTTTGGAGCTGTAGCATATAGTGCGTCAGTTTTTTGTCTCTTGTCTTGCACATGATTTTTGAGATTCTGCATCCGGTTGTGTTCTTCCACTTTTCCTCTGCTTCTTTCTCCGCTATCTCCTCCATTTTGCTGTGTAGCGTCTGTACGGAGATAGATATGTTTAGTGTCGCTTCTTGGCTTAGTGCGGTTGCGGCTTTTGCAAAACTGTCAGCCATTTCGTGTCCATCAATGCCCCGGTGGCTGGGAATCCAGTATATTTGCACCTTTCTAGAGATGCTGTGGGAATCTATTGCCTCCCTGCTTGCCAGAACATTTTTGGAGTTAATGGTGTGTCTCTGCATTGCTTTGATTGCCGCTTGGCTGTCAACGTATATGTTTATTTGATTGTTTGGTGCGTATTGTTCTGCCAATTCCGCTGCTTTCCTTATTGCCATAGTGCCTGCCGCATTAAGACGTTGGGCCGTCTTTTGTGCAAGGAGGCGTGCTTGGATGTCCAGGGGGTTGACTCCTAGGATGTGTTCGAGTGCTTTTGTTGGAGTGGACCTCAGCGCCCCCGTTATGCAGACAATTGCCTGCCGCTGGGCCTTTTCCATCAGCTTTAGATATGTGGACTTCTCCGTGGCTTGCCACCATACCAATATGCCATATAGTAGTATCGGTCGTATTATTAAGATGAAATGCCAGTGCGTTAGACTTGGTGATAGGCCCCAAGTGCTGCTTAGCATTTTCTGGGATGCATATAGCGCATTGGTTGCCTTATTCACCCTTTCCTCCACATTGAGTCTCCATGATAGTTAACTGTCGATTACTACTCCAAGGTATTTCACGTGGTTCTTTGGCGTTAGCTGTATTCCATTTATCGTAGGCGGAGTCCATTGCGGTACCTTGTATCTCTTGGTGAAGAGAATCAGGTCCGTCTTCTCCGCATTGATACTGAGTCCGGCTTCTGTGGCCCACTTTAGTATCTCTTTGAGAGTAGAGTCCATGATTGAGCTTCTTGTATCAATTACATTTCGTCTCATTTTTGGAAAGTTAAGATTAAATCCAAGTAGATTTATTCTTAAAACAAAAACCGTACATTTTACAACGAATAACCTTTAATTTGTGTTCATGTCTGAAAAGGCATTAAATTAAACCTTAGCTAAGGACACAGAAGGGATTTAAATGCTTGAACCCGTTGGGAATTGCACGACATATTACAATTTTATGGGGTGGGGGTAAAGGAAAGAAAGAGAAGAAATTTAGTTGCTCCTTCACTTATTTTGCAGTCATCAAAGTGATAGAGATTTTGTCAGGCCGCAGCCCTTAGATTTATTATTTATCAAACAATTAAAAGCAAAAATCTAAATTCATAATTAATTTGGCAGTCGAGCGGATTACGTTCATCTGACTGACTGAGTGGAGGCTTAAAGCTGTGGCTGGCCTTGAAATGTTTTACTTTTAATTACTCACAACTAAGTAGGTACAGTAAGTAGTTGATAATTATTACACTACGAATGTACCTAGTTGTTTGCCGTTTTTGGTCAAATTTCAGGTTTGCATTGAACTTAAAATGCGGCAACTTGAGAACTCGAGAATGGGAAGACTAGAATAGACAAAACGAGGTGTAGGCGCGCGCGCGCGCGCTCTGAATGACTTAGAATGTCAAAGAAACAAGACAAAATAAATAAATCAATAGTGGCTGACCATCAAGCAATTTGGAGAAAATAATGTAGATTAAATGAGTTCAAGTATGTACTTATCCAATTAATTTTATGGTTGCCAATTTTCGCACCTGACGCTTATAGTTTTCTCCCTGGTGTGGATTTTTGATACCCGGATAGCTATTGACGCAGATCTGCGTGATTGTGTCTCGTGTTGGAAGAGGAGGAAAATAAGGATGCAAGAAGCAGACACCAGCGCCTCAGATGCAGTCACTTATTTGAAAAGCAAACTGTCGGGCGTGACAATTCCCCAGTTGTGAGGGGCGACGTCCATCTAAAACATCTTCTGATCTTTGGTCACAGCACCCGGTTGATACGCAACTCCACACCGAATAGCCAGATGAGAAAAAATATTTCAGAACCAGAACAAATGAAAATTTATTTGTTTTAAAAATCTTAAAAATACCACTTTTTCAGCACTCAATTGCTCACAGCTCCTGTATTTGTTTATCAATTTTTTTGATCGATTACCTTTTTTCTTCGTTAAAGTGTGGTTTTTAAATAGAAAATATCAAAATAGTTTATTTAAATTTTTAAATATTTTTCTTAAGCGTTTTAAAATTTTTCGAAATAGTTTTGTTCATTGTATTCAAACTACTTAAACGATTTGAAAGTGATTTGTGCTATTACACAATTCGACAAAATCCAACTTTTTTTAAAAACCCGGCATGAGACCCTTAAATTCTGATAAAAGGGACCTCTGTAAGCATCACCTCATACCCAGTTTTTTCAATATAACGCCTCGGTTCGCGTTTTATGGGTACTTTTGTAGCTGCAACACACAACGACAACAATTTTAACTTAGTTTTTAAGGGTTTAAGATAAAAATCTGAAAAATTCAGCAAATGTGGACAGGGTCATGGGGAACGCCATACAAAAAATTCACTTCAATCGTACAATTTGTTAAGGTACATACATACCTCTCCCACACAACTACATTGTGAACTTTGGGTCTAGAGATATTTCCGTCCCGCGCCCATTTCTAGTAAATATATGAGGATTGTGCATTTCACAGAAATATCAAAATTTTAAACCGACAATATTTTTTTATAAAACTTCCACACCTTGTTGAGGCAACTTGACCTCATGGCAGCCATTCTTCAATTAATATTCAATTCAAATTTGGTTTTCCTCTTTTGCCACACCCCCTCTTCCCACGCACCCTCCACTTTTTCCCCCCTCTTCCACTGTTCCTCACTCTAAGCCCACTGTTCCCCCCTCTTCACTCTCTTCGTCCACTCTTCACCCCCTCTTCACACCCTCTTCACCTCCCCATTCCCCCTCTTTCCCGACCCACCCCTTCTCCATCCCATTCCACACACTCTCAGGTATGGCGCTCAGCCAACATTTTTAACTAGTCTTAGAGCACGAGAGAGAGTAAACGACACACATTCACTCAAATAAGGTATGCGTGTAGAACAAAAAACCCATGCAGAAACAACAATAACAGAAATGTCGTGAGAACATTTGAGAGCGTAACTCTTATCCCTTTGCGACTGTTGTTGGTTTCATTTATGTATGGAGACAATAGATACCACTTACAGAGAAAATAGAGAGTTATATCCCAGACAGACAACGTTGTTTTCCTGTATTTCAAAACAGTTTGATTCCAATTCTTTTAGCCATTTTTGAATCAAACATGTTTCATCGCTTATTTTCGGCATTTTAATTCATTAAAAGTTGAATTGATGAAGTTGATTTTCAAAGTGAAACGGACTTGCAAAAAAATCAGAAAATGGTGAGCACAGTATCACAAAAAGATCACATTAACCCTGGCCTATTAGGATTATAATGTATCTGAAATATGTCATTTCATAAAAAAAATATGTTTTTTACATATTTTGCATATTTTTTTATGCAAATATGCAATTTATGCAAAATGGTTTTAAGCGGACTTAGATCGTTTTTCAATAAAAATAAGATGTGTGCAATCAGAACTTAAATCGGACATGCGGATCAAAATATGCAAATATGTAAAATCGGATGTCTATATATTATACATTAAAACATATAATGAACACATTTTTATACACTTGAAAAGTGTATTACAATTTTAACCAGAAGTTTGTAACGCATAGAAGGAATTATCACGGACCACCTATAATCTTTACATATAAAGCTCTACGCCCGACTGACTGATTACACTAGTTTACAGCCAAAAAGACCTATTTATAGTGGAACTAGTAGCCCATCTGTTGACTTTGCACCCCACGTTGAGCCTGCTGGGCTGCCAAGCTCGTCGCGAGATATCCGTTGGTTCCCATTAAGTTCTGTGAAGTGCCTAACTCAAAATTCATTTAGTACTGCGCATCATCCTAGAAAATGGTGAATTGAATCTTCTTCTGTCATGTTGCGCAAGTTGCAGAGCCTTGATGTTGTTTGTTGATTGCTTCTTAAATTTAGCCAATCGCCTCTAGCTTTTAGAATCCATTTAATGTGTCTTTGAGTGTTTCTGTCATTACAATATTGTGCTTCTTTCGTTTATTCGAGATGTTTGTATATTCTATTATAGCTAGCTCTTGCTTTTTCAGTGTATTGGTTGGTTATTTCTTATTATTTCTTTAGTTTTTGTCTAAGCTTTTCTAGAATATTTCCGCATATTTTTCGTTATTTCGTAAGTGGCCGCCGTAGCGTTCGATATGTCGATATGTACACACCTGATCATATTAATAGGTACACACATCAACTCTGACTTTAAGGTAACAGAAAACAGTTTTATTCATTGTTTCAAACTTAAAATTTGTTCTCATTGGTTCTTAAACTATTTGTTTTTAATAAAATAAACTTAATTGTAACATAGAATAATAATATAACATAAAAGAGATCATTTTGTGTTTCAGATACGTTTTCAGTGTGATCATAATAATAGGTACACTTCATGTGTTGGTAAGAAAAAAAATTTTAATTTCCATTTTGTGTTCTTTTTTTAGGTAAATTAGTATTTCCTAACTTCTTAGTATCCAGTGTATCCACCTCTATTTTTGGCCACTACTGCTATTCTTTTTGGCATACTTTAAATAAGAGCCTGGCAGGTCTCTACTGGTGTCTCATACCACAGTTTTTGGACACCTTCCCATAATTTTTGTTTATTTGAAAATGAATGCTTTGCCAATTTCTTTTTTCAGTCTCCCCACAAGTTTTCAATGGGGTTAAGGTCGGGGGATTGGCTTGGCCACTTCAGAACGTCAACTTTTTGGTCCTCGAAAAATTTAGATAGCAGCCTTGATGTGTGTTTAGGATCATTATCTTGCTGAAATACCCAACGTAATGGCATATTTTCCTCAGCTTACGGTACCATAACTGTTTCCAATATGGATTTGTACTCTTCAGCATTCATTTTGTTCGTAGTCTAATAAATTGGACCTACGCCGTACCAGGAGAAGCAACCCCATACCATTATATTGCCACCTCCATGTTTGACTGTTTTTTTTGTAAACCGTGGATGGAATTCCTTTCCATTAGGGCGTCGAACATTCCTTTCACAGTCATTCCCAAACAAATTAATCTTGGTTTCATCGCTCCATAATATGTTTCTCCATTTTTTCTCCCCGGTGCATCCTACCCAGTCTTTGTGGTCCCTTGCAAAAGTTTGCCTCATGGTGATATTTTTTTTGCGCATAAGTGGGACTTTTCTGGCAATTCTTCCCGGTAGGTTGGCATCTTGTAGTCGTCTTCGGATAGTTGGAGCACTAACTGAATTCCCAATTTCGGCTGCAATAGCCTATGATGACTTAAATGGGTCCTTTTTGCTCAAAGTTACTATGTAGTGGTCAAGGATTTCTGTTGTTTTTTGTGGCCTTCCACGGGTTTCCTGTCTTGGTTTTCTTTCTAATGCATTTTTAACAAAATTATGAGACCTGTTCATTAATTTGGCGATGGCTCGTAAAGATTTGACTTCTTTTCTTAGACTAAGAAACAATCGAGCATCTTCTTTAGTACAATGAGAATTTCGACCCATTTTTTCTAAAAAAAAATAATTATTTAATTCTCTGTTTTGACAGGAGCTATACTTAATTTACCTTTAGATACCAAAAGATCACCGATTACAAAATTATTCACTTGATTCTTGTGAGAAACGGAGACTGTACCTATTATTATGATCAGGCGAAATGTGTGGTGGACTCGCAATTTATAGAAAAGCTTTGATATACGGGGCAACCCCTCTTTCAACTCTTTGTCACAGTGTGGCCAGACATTGACAACAACAAAAAACCAAAAATTATAAAGTTGTCAACATTAAAAGTACGCAAAAACCATATATAATTAAAAAATTCCGGTGTGTACCTATTAATATGATCAGGTGTGTATATTCTCAGCATCCACATGACAGGAAGGGATTAATATATAATTCTGTAGATTCCGAGCGCCTATAAAATTTGCTGCACTTTCGTAAAATTTGACAAATTTCGCGGTTTTTGGTCTAAGCCTCTAATATACGCGTCTTCAATTGCCATCTATCCAACCTTCATAGTTATCTTAGGTCGTTTGAAAATTTTGCAAATTTCGCGATTTCCTTGACCATTTGATCTACTCCTCCTATTTACCCGCCGGTTTACCCTTCTTTATGATAATCTAAATTCAAATGAGAATTTTTGAAATTCCACATCTTTATTTACCCGTGTACTCAAGCCGTCCATAAAATCTTCATCAAAATCTGAAATTAATGAACCATTTAGAAATTTCCCAATATTTTGGAACTTTCAATGCACACCTTTCATTTGCTCGGTCTACAACTCCCATTTAACCGTCTAAATATGCCATCTATATATTGTTAATAATAATCTAAGCTCAAGAAAAAGAATTTTTGCAAATTTCTCAATTTCTATACATTTTTTACATATTTGTTTACATATTTTACATATTTGTTTCAAAATTTGCATTCAAAATTTTCGTTATTCGTTCGTTATTATCGGTTATCGATAAGCGGCAAATGTTTGGCCGCTGCGACAACCCTGCCACACATCATCAGGCTCGCTCTGGCAATAACACGAAAACAATCAAAAAGTTGAACAATTTTGCGGCTATATAGTATATAGATTGAAACTATGTCAGCGGCTGGTGGAGTTGATGATGAGCCAGCAGCCAGCAGCAACCAGGATGTGGAATCAGCAGCAGCGGCAGCAGCAGCAACGCCAGCGGTGGCCGAGATAGCAGCGTCCAGTGTAAGAGAGAGAATTTTTCTTGACACGTCACTTTGTTCTGGTTATTGTTATTGCTATTTATTCACCCTTTGTAGATACGTTCGGGTCTGGCCGAGCTAGAATTGAGATCGTCACAAGTGTTGCAGCGTTTGGAGAATGTCAAAACGGGAGTGCCGGATGTCGTCGAGGAAGAGGCGGAGGTGGTACATTTACGTGCCGAGCATCGAGTGCCTTCCGATATATTAAAATCGTTGGAACAATTGGTGGCCTATACGGATAGTGAGGATGATCCAGAGTTTCCATTGCCCGCATTGGATGATGTCTCCCATTTGGCCCTAATATCGCACAGCATAGTTGCGTATTTGTCACATTTGAATCGACAGCATCTGTTGAGGGTGACAAACAGCATTTCGGGCGAGGCCACACGCTGGCTGGGATCATTGTTTCACTTTGGCAATCCGGCGAGCAGTTTTCATGCGGACAATGCGGATGCCATACTGAGAACGGTGCGACTGGCCATTGTCGCTCGCTGTCCGGGCTATCTGGAGGGCGGCATACCCGCTCTGGCACAGCCTTGCTTCTACATTTCGGAGAATACGACTCCGGTGAGATTGCAGTATGCCTGCCGGCAATTGGGCATTCCATTGGATGCCATTAAGGTCATTCCCGAGCATAGTCAGTGTGGTACCATGGACTTGACGGTGCTGCAGAAGCAAATCCAACAGGATGTGGCAGCCAATCGTACGCCCCTGTTGGTGGTGGCCGATATTGGAGCCTCACTGTGCGGCTATGTGGATAATCTAAACCGGCTGAGGGATCTGTGCAAGGCCCATCAAATGTGGCTACATGCCAGTGGTCATGGACTGGCCGCTTTGGTGTGTGCCCAACAATCATCGTCTGGCCATGTGGAAGAGGTGGTTCACTCGCTAGCCTTGAATCTGGGCAGTTGGCTGGGTGTGCCCAGTTTGCCCATTGTACTGTTGCACCGTCCTTTGCAGAATTCTGCTCTCAGTGCCTTCGAATCGGATCCTATACTGTCCAGGCGCTTAAACTCCCTTTCGCTGTGGACCAGTCTGCAGGCATTGGGTCGCAAGGCCATAGCCGAACGTCTTCATGTGGCATTCCAGACATGCAGTATTCTATACGAGATTGCCTCCAAATGTGAGGGTATACGAGTGCTGGTAAGTATAAGGGTAGGGTGGGAAGATCTACTATAAGCATGACCCCAAGAAATTTTACGATTTTGTCCGCATCATTTTATTTCAATACTGCCAATTCTGAGAATGATTGTGACATAGGCAGCCTATTTGCCTCCTTTTTCCGAATACAAACTACCGTATAATGTTTCTTCAACTTACCCTCACCGTATTAGTCGTTCTAACTGCATTCATCATCCAATTATTGATCACAGTTGTCTTCTATCTAATTAAAAGGCACTCAAGACATAATACTGTACAATACTTTGCTGATTTTGTTTGCGATCCCCTTCTTAAGCTGTTTAATCTATCCCTTGAGCTTGATGATTTCCCCCGTATTATGGAAGGAATCGTTTATTATTCCAATGCATAAAGGGTTCAGGTCCGAAATAGCCAATTAAAGAGAAATCTGTAACCGAAATTATTCATTAAAAACATTTTTCTCAACCCATTCTTAGACCATCTCAGCACGGTTTTATTCGTCGCCGTTCGGTTTCCACTAACCTACTCGAATTTTCTTCAATAGTAAATCAGAAATTTCTTCATCGTAAGCAAATTGATGTCGTCCACATGGACTTGAGCAAAGCCTTAATCATAATTTTCTTCTATACAGGGTTGCAAACCGCTAGAATATAGAGACTGGTTCGGTTCAGTGGTTAACACAGTTTTTAAGCCGTTTCGGTTCGGTTCACTCTTAATTTATTACATTTTTTATGAAGGCCTGTTTCCGTTCTCGAATTTCCGACTATTATGAATTCAAGATCAAAATTTTCAAAGTGCTTAAAAACACTCCGTTTTATCAAATTTTTAAAGGGAAACAATTAAATTGAACTTATGTACGCCAATCTTACATTTAATCATAACCCACTTCGAAATATTTGGTTTTACGGCTGCGCTAGCGCGAATTTTCTAATTTGGACATTAAAATTGCACGTTTCTATACCCTTGCAAAGGGTATTATAATTTTGACCAGAAGTTTGCAACGCATAGAAATATTCATTTCCGACCCCATAAACTATATATATTCTTGATCAGGGCGATGAGCTGAGTCGATTGAGCTTTGTCCGTCCGTCCGTCTGTCCGTCTGTTTCTACGCTAACTAGTCTCTCAGTTTGTGATTGACATCTTTTCTGACCTCGGCCATAGTTTTCGGCTTTTTTAATAAAAAAAAAAGAAGAAAGATTATAGATCCACCATCATATATTGGGATTCGAGCCGGAATATCAAAAAACACAAGGCGACAATCCTATCTACTCAGCCAACGGCTACATAGAAAAACATGTATCTAAATTTCTATATCAGATAAGTACGAAGTACTAAGTTTTTCCACCTTTACACTTTTACGAGCGATTTTTTAAACATACCCCAGGCCAACAAAAAGTTGGTAATTTTTTTCCTATGTGTTTTGTTGTTGTGTCGTAAACTTTTGGAGTTTACGCCTTTTGATTTCCGCTTTTACGAGGGCTGGTGAATACCCTATTTACGAAATTTCTAGAAATGTGCAATTGTCTGCTCCGATACATTGATAGCGGGTCACAACAATCGATGTTAGGTCGAATGCACAAACAAACGATAGTAATATCGATATTTTCGCAACACTAGTAGTTAGCGCTCACTTTTCGCTGTTCACGGCGGCACACACACAAACAAAAATCGGGTTTCTCTTTCTATTTCTTGTTGTTGTTATTGCTTAAGATATATTTTGTGCGTTTGTATTGGTTTTCACCCCACCATAAGCTCATTCTGGGCACCCCTGTTCTAGACAATCTTTGTTATTCTTGAACATTGTTCTTCTTTTTTGGCCTTAAATTTATATCACAACCTCTTAACGGTCTTGGCCGCTGCTACTAATGCCCGCCAGTCGTTTCTGCTCCGTGCGAGCTGGTATCAGTTGTTCACATCAAACTTGGCAATGTCTTCCCATCTTAGTGGTGGTCGTACTTAGGCCCTTTTATTCCAAGGTCTTTTGCATTCCGTTTGTAGACCTCTTTTACATAAGCTTGTTCATCCATACGCGTAACATGTCCTATCCAGCGCATCCGCTGTTGTTTTATGCGCTTGACTAGTCTAAGTGTCCCCATACAATTTATCATTCTTTCGGATTCGAAATTTCTCGCCAACTTTTAAATGAAACGTCAATCGCCGTCTCATCCGCTGCTGTCAATGTCTATGCTTCTGCGCCGTATTGAAGGACTGGTATGATAAGCGACTTGTTTAGCGCTATTTTCGTTCTTCGAGAGAAAGCTCTGCTTTTGAACTCCCTACTGAGCCCGTAGTAGCATCGGTTTGCAAGAGTAATTCTTCGGATTTCCAGACTGGTGTTATTATCGCTGGTTATCATCGTTCCGAGGTAGACAAAATCCTCTACAACCTCAAAGTTGTACTCCCCCATAGTAACAAATGGTCCAAGACGCGTAGACTTTTTGTGCGTGGATACTATGTAGTTGGTCTTGTCCTCGTTTACCGCTCAGTCCATCAGTTTAGACTGCTTCTCAATCTCTGAAAACGCCCTGCTTACCGCCCGTTCGTTTTTGCCGATAATGTCAATATCATCGGCATATGCGAGTAGCATTAGATCTTTATAAAGAAATGAGCCCGATCTGTGGGCATTTGGGCACTGGCGCAGTATATACTCTCATCAGTATATTAAAGAAGACACCCTGCCTAAGACCTCTCTTTGTATCAAATGGTTCGGAGAGGTTCTTTCCTATTTTAACGGAGCTTCGAGTGCTTCTCAACGTCATCATGCAAAGTCGAACGTACTTTGCTGGTATACCAAAGGTAGACAGGGCTTTAAAGAACCTTGACCTTATCGGTGTGTCGAAGGCGGCTTTATAATCAACAAAAAGATGGTAGGTTTTGATACCTTTCTCATAGGTCTTCTCCAGGATTTGTCGTAATGTGAATATCTGGTCTGTGGTGGATTTACCAGGTCTGAAGCAACACTGATAAGGTCCGATCAGCGTGCTAATAAGCGGCTTAAGACGTTCACAAATAATGCACGACAGAATCTTATATGCGACGGGAAGGAGACTGATCCCACGGTAGTTGTCGCAAACTGCAGGGTCTCCTTTTTTAAAAAGTGGGTAAATTACACTTAGACTCCAATCTTCGGGCATGCTCTCGTCGGATCATATTCTGCTGCCTCGCCTCCAGCCTTAAACATTTCAGCTGGCAGGTCATCTTAGTTCTGCTGATTTGTTGTTCAGACTTCGTGACGATCCGTTGGGTCTATCTCTATGTTGTCGATTGGTGGCGTCGCTACTTCTCCAGAGGCGGTATTGTGTTCGTTGTCGCCTCCCAGCAGGTTGGCGAAATAGCTTCTCCATATGTCTAGCGCCACTTGCGGATCTGTGACCAGATTTTCATTTTCGTCCTTGCATTGTGTGACTCCGGGTTTCAAATCTTCGGTAAGTCGTCTAATCTTTCGATAGAATTTTCGAGTCTCAACCATGCCGAATAGCATCTCGACTTCCTCACGCATGCGCCTTTCTCGCTCATTCTTTTTCCTTCTGAAAAGGCGCTTCTCCTCTCTCCTTTTCTTCCGGTATTGCTCTTTAACGCCGGTTCTGTTAGCGGTACGGTTGCGGTTTGGTTTGGTTCGATTCCGTTTAGAACCGGTTTGCATCCCTGCTTCTATATATATTATGCTCTTCTCTGCGTCTGATCATACCTTTCCAATCGGTCCCAACGTGTGCGTTTTAAGTCTGCTGTATCTGAAATCGTTCACTTTACTTCTGGAGTCCCACGAGGCAGTCATCTTGGTCCATTGTTATTCAACCTTTTCATTAACGACATTACGCAAGTTCTTTCCTATTCAACTGCCCTTATGAACGCTGATGACTGAAGTTATGTGCCTCATTTGACGATCCAGTTTCTCCACTTCTACTACAAAGTGCTTGGTGCTACTTGAATCGCCTTCCCCTTAATATTGCAAAGTGCAATATTATGACTTTTTACAGAACCCAGCCGTATCTCTACGAATACACCATTAATGGTGAACCGTTAGATTGCATATTCAAGGTCTATGATTTGGGTATATTATTTGAACCCAATTTGAGCTTTAACAGTTACATTTCCGTGATTTGCAACAAGGCTAAAAGCGCCCTTGGATTTATCCAAGAATCCAAAGAATTTAATGACCACCTCACTGGTGCAACCAAATCTGGAATATTGTTCATTGTCTTCGGATTACCTGACTTATCAGGATCAATCAAGCAGTTTCTGATTGACACCACCATCCATCTATCCCCCTATGAACAGAGATTACACCTAAATGACCTCCCATCACTTAAATGCAGAAGAATCTGCCATTCTGTTGTTTTCGTCCACAAGCTATTGGCTGGTGAGATTGAATCCATTGCTCTCTTAAGCCTTACCTAACCACGCCTAACTAACTACAATGAGTCCTGCCTACAATGAGTCCTTTCAGTCTTAAAAGAAAACTTAAAGCGATTCCTTAACTAAAACCTTCATTCTAATTGTTT
Organism: Lordiphosa magnipectinata; assembly: GCA_037044535.1. Classification (NCBI taxonomy): domain Eukaryota; kingdom Metazoa; phylum Arthropoda; class Insecta; order Diptera; family Drosophilidae; genus Lordiphosa; species Lordiphosa magnipectinata. Next base: position 41,321 of record JBAMBO010003249.1, on the reverse strand, counting down.
TATTTTCATTATAGAGCCACTCACCGGGAGCGCAAACGGGCGCGTCCCTATCGGACATCATAGCTGGTCCTTTGGATGTGAATGCTTTATTTGATGCCGCTGCTCCAGTGGTGGTCTATCAATTTGATGGCAGTACCACCATACCCTTGGACTCATTAGCTGCCGCCGCTGCAGCTGCACCTGACTCGGGTCTGAAACCGCTTGAGAAAGTCAATAATGCTTCCTATTTTGATCGCCTGAATTCCTGGCTTGGTCAGATCCTACAACGTGATTGCCCCAATGTGAGTACACACACACACTCTTCCCACTTTATAATACTCCATTTTCCCTTATCCAGTTTGATTTTGAGGTCATCGAGCATCCATCGCACGGCAGTTGCATACGCTATTGTCCCTTGGAACTGGGCCTGGGCGAGCAACCGCCTAGCTCCGAGAATTTGGAAAGTTTTGCCCAAAGCCTGGAAGCTCATGTAGACATCCTGCGTGCCACCATTAAGCACAAGGCTCGTTTCATTTATTTGGTCGAGCGTAGCGATGTTTTGCGACTGGTTCCCTTACCCGAATGGGCGGGCATGGGTGGTGTACGTTTTGTGCCCGAAGGCTGGGAATCTCTGCTCACGGATCAGGCCAAAACCGAGCTGAACAAGCTGAACATTGATCTGGTTGAGGTTGTCAAGTCCACGGATAATGCCTTTTCGCTGGGCGAGGGTACAGATGGTTTAATTTGTGTACGCTTTGGTATGGTCACCCATGAGACAGAAGTGGAGGAGCTACTGGATCTAGTTGTGAGTGTGGGTAAAAGTGTGCAGGAGAATTCCCGGGTGTTGGACACCATGTCAGAAATTGTCAAAAAGGTGCGTTTTTGTATGAATTTGAATTGAAATGAAAATTGTGTCTACATATTGAACCATTTTACAGGGCATTGAGGCCGCTACAGCGGATCTGCAACGTGAATCCGAAGAGAAACTATGGCAGGAGGGCATACTCAGGCATGTGCCTGTGGTGGGACGCGTCTTCAACTGGTGGTCACCGCCAGCCAAAGAGTCGGGCATCAAGGGACGTAGCCTTAATCTCACTCAGGGCGTGGTCGAAAGCACCGAAAATATTTACAAGTGAGTTAATGATTGTTTGAGTCTTGCATGTGTGCGATTTAACCACAATTTCGGTGTTCATTTTGGCAACTGGGACAAGTGGGAAAATGGGAGCATGGCTGAAGTTTAGTTCTGTCTGTGCTCTTCTGGCAGCGCGTAGTAAATTGCAGCATTGACCTTCGTATAGCCTTATATGCATAGTGATTGTCCCTGATAGTGTGGATCCTGTTGCCATTGATTTGGGTCCTTTTGACCTTCCTCTCTCGATCGTCATCTCGTAAATGTAATAGGGTACGGTGGACTTTGTGGCAGACGGTAGATGAGAACCGGTTGATGAGAACTGTACGAAGACACTTCTCTGCCGTCAACCGTACAAAACGTTGTCAAGGCCAGTAGATCGGTGGCATCCTCAGACATGAGAAAGATTGGTCGGGAATTCAGAGTGTTCAATCTTGAACTGACAAACTGGGAGTTAATTTTCTGTCCTCTCTTCTTCAGGGAAACCCAGCTCTAGTGTTTTCATCTCTATGAAAGTGAAGTAGGGTTGCTTCATCTTAATGGATCTTTACCTTTCACAAAACTTTATTAACAACTCTACCATCTTTCACAGATATCACATGCAAATGACTGGAGCCACTGCCCATCAGCTGCCAGCGAATCGTTCACCACCCACTCCCATGGTACAAACACCAGTGGGGGGTGGCTCTACCAATGCGCCGCCAGTTTTCCCCACAGTGGAACCGGAAACAAGCGTAGAGTTGCCTGAGGAAGCTGCTGCTAATGTTGCTGCCGCCGCTTCATCATCATCCACACCGCCGGCGGCTCCACCGCCTGCTGCTGCTGCTGCTGCTGCTACAACTCCCCAGTCCATGGGGAATCATTTGGATCACGCTCGTTCTGTTAGCCAGAGCAGTGCCGGCTCTTCAACGGCTCCTGAATTGGTGGCTGTTAACTGTGCAATTAATAATTAATTAGAAAAACATTTAAAATTGGGCAACGACAAAAAAATGAACTCTAAATAAACTCTACAATGATCCCCCAACTTCGCCTACTTAAAAAGAAGCTGAAAAAAAAATCACATAATTCCAAAGAAGTTGTTTCTTTAATAATTTTTCTATACATTTATTTTATTATTATTATTTTATGTATACCCTCTATGCGCATTGTTGTTGTCTCTGCCTGTGCTTTATCCCCCCATTTGTTTTTTTTTTTTTTCTTTATATATATTTATTTTACAGATATGCTGAAGAATCGTATATCTTTATATATATCTATGTAAAATGTATACACATATTTGTATATGCAAGTACCTTTAATTGATGACAAACGTTCAATTGTAAAGCAATAATTTGCCCTATTCTTATTTTTGTTTAGATGCTAAGCGAAACAACAAAACAAAAACAAAAACAAAATCTTTAATACAATGATAAATATATTTATTATACGCTGCTAAATCAGAAGAATGAATTGTGCACAAAATATGATAAACAAAACAAAACAAACAAAAAAGAAATAAAACATGTGAAATAATTTCAAACAGAAAGAGAAAGAGATGTTTGCAAACTGCCAACTGCTGCTGCTCTTTTTGGTGACCAAGCAGTTTCACCTAACTGACGTGCTGCTGCTTACATTTCAACAAATCCCCCACAAAATCCCTACCGAGAAGCAGCCGTTCAACATTTGTTTACTTGTGTAATAGTTAACCATTTTTCTGTCAACATTTACATAGTAGTAGTTGAAATTTATTTTCATTGATTTCCCATAATGCGTGTATATATTATATAAACTGCTCGCCACTTGAATAGGACACCTCTAAAGTCGATTTTCTATAGTTAATTGCTCCATCTAGGAAAATAATTTTTGTTTTCTTATAAAGTTTATTTAAATGTAGTTATTAGACGAAAATTACAAAATTATTCAAAAGTTGTAAGTATACAAAAAACATTGTTAACCAATAAGTAACAAATTTTGGAGTCTTCATTTTGCACCACTTGAATAGGACACTTTATCTAAAAACCATTTAAGAATATTTCAATCCTTTTCAAATAAGAAATTACTAACATGTTTTTAAACCAAAAAAAAGTTTTTAATAGTGTGTTGAGCCTCCTTTTTTCTCCAAAACCTCACACATTCGGTCTGGAAGGGATGCATACAATTTTCCCAAATAATTCAACGATATCGAGCCCCATGCTAATTTGATAGCTGCAATTAGTTCGGGAACGCTCGAATATTGCTGACCTGATCCATATGCCTCACGTGTTAGCCATCCCCACACATTCTCAATGATATTCAAGTCCGGTGAATAGGGTGGCCAGTTTAATAACTCCACGTTTTGGCTCGCTATATAAGATTTAACAATCCGGGCCGTATGTATAGGGGCATTATCATGTTGATAAATCCATTTTAGATTTGCAAAAGGAGGAGAAAAGGGTTTCAATATACCATTATAACACAACGCATTCATGGTGGTTGGCATAAATTTAAGCTCACAGGTGCCATAATAGGAAATGGCCCCCCATACCATAATACCTCCAGCACTGCTGTGCAACTTATCAAGATGGTGTGGTTCTTTTCGAAGATCATGAAAACTTAACTTATAAATTAAACTTTTTTTCGTCCGAAAAGACAACACGCTGCCACTCCGAAGTCCAGGTGACATGTGCGCGCGCGAAATCAAGGCGTTGTAACTTCCGAGCCGGGTTAAGAGGTGGCTTCTTCTTGATTTTTAGTCTCTTCAGGTGTGTAGCATTATTAATAACACGACGCATGGTTGTCAAACTTGCTTTAACGTTGCATTTTTCCCTTATCTTGGCCAAAGAGTCGTGCGAATTGGAAGCTTCTCTTAATATAAGTTGCTTGTCCGCGATGGTAAGCACACTGTGGGTGCGGCCCTTCATGTTTTTACCATAATTAGCCTCATTATTTAAAAAATTTGTTATGGCGTGACGGCTCCTGTCGACTTTTTTTTTGCTATTTTGGCAATAGAAAGGCCAGAATCCTTGTAAGCTTGGATTTTTCCTTTCTCCGACTCAGATAATGAAGTGTTTGTTTGACCACCGTTTAATAAAAGCCAAAACACTCTTAAAGGTAGATTAATTTACTATAATGCCGATATGGTCATTAAAGCACAGTTTATGGTCGAATAGAACACACAGGTCAGTCATAGTTTGGATGCGTTCTAGATTGTTGTGCCCAATAGAGTAAAACCCCCCTGTTCCACTGGCACATTCTAGAGGTCATCCGCTTGACACAATCAAGACCAACTGTGCAAATTGTAAGCCAAAATCGACAAACTCCCAGCAAGATGTCGCATATCTAAAATTATCTGTATTCACAAGTAATAGAGAAATAGACTCCCAACCAAACTTCTCAAAAAAACCAGGCAATTTATTTAGAGTTGACAAAAAAAAGGCTGTCAACGAAAATGTATATACGTTACAAAAATTTTTATGAGCTAATGAAGCCTATCAAAGAAAATCTAATAAAATTACAAAATAAACTAATAACGACTCCGACACGGTGGGGGAATTTTATTTGCCCGTCCGGCCAGCTATGTCCCTATTCACAGCCAATTGTAGTCAGAGACGTTATTAGAGCTAACAAAAACTTTAATAATATAGAGATCGAGAAGAGTGAGGGAGAGAGAGAGAGAAAACAACTAAAACCTATAGTTATGTAGGAACAAAGGAGAAAAAAATAAGATAATATATAATATTAAATTAAAATAAAACTGAGATAGAGAGAAAAATATCTTAAAGTAAACTTTAAAAATAAAAAATTTATACGTAAAACTTAAAACTAAATAACCGGAAAATCTCTCACCCGGTGGGGGAGGATTTTTTAGCCAGTCCGACAAGCTATGCCCCTACTCACAGCTGGGAGTGGTCAGAGATTTCCCCGGAGATAATTATAGAGCAGATCCGGCCAGCGATAGCTACCACGAGCCGAAGGCAGTCGTGCTTTTACGCAAACGCGAGCCGAACTCATGATTGTGTGTATCGGTGAACATTGAATTGCAAGTAAAAGGGCTGTAGTCTGGAGAGTGCTCTCTTGCTCACCAACACAAGCACACTTTTTTGTCCTCTCCATTTGGCCGGCACTTTTAGAGAGAAGAGAGAGAGATCTGTTGAGAGCAGGTGATAGAGATCATTGTAATTTTGACATAAGACCCGAAAACGATTGTGCTGGGCATAATCAGTTGTGCATCTGGGCAAGATAAAAGGTAAATAGTTTCTAGTTGGCCTAGAAGGAACGGAAAAGTTAAGGCGACCTAAGAGTTCGGTAGAGTCTACATCACTAATGATTAACTTATGAAGAAAAGAAACGCCTAGGACTGTTCTACGATTAGCTAACGAAGAAAGGTTAATAAGCAAGAGTCTGCTGGAGTCCGATGGCAGACGAAGGTTAGGGTCCCAATTTAGTCCACGAAGAGCAAAAAGCAAAAATTGCTTTTGTACTGATACAATACGATCGATATGGTTTTTATATTGCGGACACCAGACGGACGAGCAGTATTCAAGTACAGGACGAACTAGAGCAGGATACAGAAGTTTTGTGGTATATGGATCATTAAATTTGTAATTGTCTTTAAATTTAAAATGTCTTGTGAGAGAACACAAAGCCGAACACGCGCATTGTAAGAGAGCCAGCCGCCGAGCGTGCTATTTATAGAATACACATATTCTCTCTCTCTATATATGTGTCGGCTGCGACGCCGGCAGAATTTGTCTTGCCAACCACGCGTGGCTGCCTTTTCACATTTTGACCACCGCTGGTGTATAAGTATGTTGCTCGCTTGGGGCTTGTCGTCAACAAGCCGAGTAAGCTTGGTGATTGTATGTTGAAAGCGAGTCAATAAAAGTACTCGTCAATGGCGGCATGATACCCGCTGGCATCCGTTAAGATTTTTGCATTCAGAGTTCTTTAAAAGAGCTGCACCTAAAAACATCTGAATCGAACGTAGTTCAAAATATATATATATGAGAATATATATATAGGAGTTTCTTGAGTGTAGTGGAGCATGCCGTAACCCATAGCGTGATCCCCCGGGTCCAGGAAGGCATGATAATAGAGTTGTAAACAAGGAATTTGAATCGCAACAAAAAAGAAATTCTGCGAATCGAGTTTTCAAAATTCAACTTTAAATGACTCAACATCTGATTGCGAAGAAGAGAAGTTTATGAAAGCAATAGACAACAATAAAAAATAAAGGAAAGCTAACTTCGGCTCGACCGAAGTTTATATACCCTTGTAGCTTGTCTAATTTATATAAATTAAGGAATTGAATGATTTTCGTCGAGCATTCTTAGCTGAGTTTTATCCCAAACTCAGCAATAAGATGGCGTCTCTACATTGCCCATTTATTTGCCAGTTTGTTATATGGCAGCTATACGATATATTTATCCGATTTTGACCAAACTCCCCAAAATTGTGTGGAAACTGATAATATTCACAAGTGGGAGGTATAAAGACGCTACCATTGAGAAGAAAAAAGTTTTTCTCACTTGAACTACTTTTCGACCGATAGTTCCTATGTCAGCTATAGTCCATAGCTATCCGATTTGGATCATACTTGGCGAAATTGTGTGGGAGCATTTAATATTGACCAGTAACAAGTTTGGGAGCGATAGCATTAAAAACAAAAACGTTTTTTATACTAAGACTTTTTTTCAGAAATATCTTTTGTATGGTAGCAATACTATATAGTTGGCCGATTTTCATCAAACTTGGTGAAATTATGTAAAAGCATAGAAAACTTAGAAATACGAGGATTGGGGACATTTGCTTAGAAGACAAAAAATTTTTTCTCACTAAAACTACTTTTTCGACCGATCGTTCCTATGGCAGCTATATGCTATAGTCATCCGACCCGGCCGGTTCCGACAAATGTGTAGCGTATTTGTAACAAAAGGCTTTGTGCAAAGTTTGGTTAAGATAGCTTTAAAACTGACGGAGAAGATAGCATAGAAACAGACGGACAGACGAACATGGCTATATCAACTCAGCTCGTCATACTGATCAAGAATATATATACTTTATGTGGTCGGAGATGCTTTCTTCCATGCGTTACAAACATCTCGACAATTTTAATATACCCTCTAAAAAGGTATAAAAATAAGTATTAATAAATCGAAACTATTCTTTTAGTTCAAACGAACCAAGGTTCGAACCAAAACCTTGGGTTCAGGGGTTCCAGAAACCGGTCCGCGAACCGAACCACAGACTTTACAACGGGTTCGAACCCCCGGACCGAACCTTCTGCAAAATTTTAGACGTTTGCATACATAGGTAGATTATTCCGAAAAGTCAATATCTTATTTAGTTGAAAAGTCGTGATTTTTGAAACGAGTTTCGAGAAAACCAATCAAAACTGGAACAGCTCAACTGTAAAACCATTTCAAAAGTCTCCCGTTTCTTTCCGTTTTTTTTTCTTGTCTTAAATTTTTCAAATTTTCGCGCTGTCTGTCCAACCTACCCCTCTGCGAACCAGCTGAAACCCCGAAAAATCGTTTGTGCAACCCTCAACTCTGGGCTCAGGAGCCCCGCAAATAAACTGATTTTTTTGGGGGTGGGAAAATTGCGCACGCACAAGCACATAATTCGCCGATTCTCCAGTTTGTTGGGCAAATGTACTAAATGTGCCTCGGCGCTTCCTTCAGCAGCAGCAGCATATCAACATCGTATGCATAATCGAGAGGGTGTGACCAAAAATTGAACGACCAAAAAAATTTTCATACTTTGCTCAGTCTTCGGAATGTGAAGAAGGTCTCTGGCGCTCGTTTTGTGTGTGTGTCCTATTTTTTAACATCAAAAAAGAAAAAGCAAAAGAAGACAAATAATAAATTAAAACTACAATCGGAATTCAAAGCACACGCAAAAGTGTGTAAGATGTGCCAGCCAAAGGTTATCAAATAAACAAAAACAACCAACGAAAAACAAAAAAAAAACAAAAAACACACACAGTGCAAAAGAAAAGTAAGAATTTTGAAATTGCGGTTTTGCGGCGGCCGATAAGCCTGGCCCAGGCAGGCACACACACACCAAGAGCTTTGTTTGTTGTGAAAAATTGTGTACCCAAATTTTTGGAAAGTGAAGTCCAAAAGCCCACTGCCCCGCCCTAAAGTGAACACTCAAATTTTGAATTTAAAATTGAAAGTTTCTTAACTTAAATGAAGAAGTGCAACTTCAAATGTGGCCCCCAGTGTGAAGGGAGAGAGAGGGGCCACAGCCCAGCCTAAAAGTAAACTACACAAAACAACACAAAATACCAAAAAACAAAAAATAGAAAAGTGCACTGCGTGGGCGAGGTAGTGGGCGCAGCAAGGAATAAGGAAGCAGAGCAAAGTTTTAATCAATAGATATATAAACACACACACACACACATGCACGCACGCACATACAGCAGCGGAGAGAGAGCAAGCGCACTGGCTCTCTCTAGTTACGAGTTTAACGTTACGTTGTTGTTGTCCCTGCTGCTGCTGCAGCACAAACTAGGAAGAGGAAGAGACAAGTGAACAAAATTGCTATTGCGCTGGGCGACGCCGCCGCAGCCTCCCAAAACGGTTTCTCATTCGCTATTTCCCTTTGTAAAAAGGATGTGCCAAAACATGTTTAACTAAAGTGCAAGCCAGCCAACCTACTTTCTATACACATATACACACCCAACTAACTGATCGACCCACACTTTGGATAACTTATCCTTTATCTTTTCGTTTTTCGTTTCTGTTTTTTTTTTTTTTTGTGTAGTGCACAACAATTTGGTTTTAGTGTCAAGAGCTTAGAAAACTCTGCCCCGAGAGCACGTAGCCGCCGCCGTACTCCTCCCCACCCCATCCCCACAGGAGACAACAAAAAAAAAGAATATATATATACTCGCCCCCACCCACCACTTCAAACGACGCCACTTGAAACGCAGAGTACCAAAGTAGTCGTCGCACTACTCTGCCAGGATGGGCGACTATCATGAGTTTACGGATCAATACAAGGTGCCGGTGATAGCCAAGCTGCTGCACGCCTTGCCACACTACAACATTACCTTTCACAAGATCAACAGCACATTTCGACCAAACGATGAAATCTACCTGGAGGTAAGTTCACAGTTGCTTTTGCTCTCTCTCACTCTCGGAGAGTGGAATTTTTGTTTACTTGCAGTTTTGGGTTTTGCAAAAAGAGAAGTTTTTGATTGTGTAATCTAGCGGTGGGCAAACGCAACGCCATAGATTTTACAACAAACACGCGCTGATCGAAAGCAAATGATAGCAAATGGTCAGAAAGTTCAAATATTGAGATATCGGATTCAAGGGGTGCGGCCTAAAGTCGGGAATTTTGAAATTTCCTTTATAATTCAATTGATTACTTCAAAACAAACTGATCTGGACTCATGTTGGGTTATTTTTATGCGACGTCCTTGAAATATTGTCATTAATCCTTTTTTTTTTAAATTGCCAAATCTAGGGAACCAGTGTAAATAAATTGCCAGTGATAGAGAATTGAACATGGTAAAAAAAATTGTTGACATACACTGAAAAAAAATCTTACAATTCTTTGGGATAGTTTTTTTTAAAGTTAAGAAATAGTAATTTACGATATTATCGAAAAAAATCAAAACAAAAGTCTAAAAAGTGGTAAAATATGAATTTTTGCCAACTTTAAGTTCAAATTACTAAAAAAAATGGAACATTTCTGAAAACAGATTCGTGTTCAGCACATGAAAATCATCCAGAATCACCACCAACTCATAAATATACTGGACTTTGTTGCCTAGTGAAATCTAAATCAGTTAAAAAAGTCGTATGTACACCAGGGAACTGCAAAAATCACGTTTTTCTTGATTGACTCATACACAAAAATTCTTACTCACATTTAATCAATCAACAAAACTCAGAGCTGAATATATTCAACTCACAACGCAATCGCATCGAGCGGCTGAGCTAGAGTTATGTGATTCAACGTGTACGTTCATATTTATTCATCGAACAAAACTCAGTATTGAATATAACCCAGCAAACAATTGAGCGATTGTTTAATCGCCAATCGCCAAAAAGAGTCTTCTGAGAGTGGCGGGGAAGATTATCGGAAGATTTAATCTTCTGGTAGAAGATTGTTTAGTCGCCGATCGCAGAAGAGCGTCTTCTGGGAGTCGCGGGGAAGATTTCTTGAAGATTCAATCATCTATCTATCTTCTGGGAGTCGCGGGGAAGATTCAATTTCTCAGGCGATCGTTTGGCGGTAGTCAGCTTATCTCGAAAAAGAGGGAATGAAGAATTACTTAATTAACGCGGGACCGCTTAACTTGCAGAGACAAGCATCAACATCAGCATCAAGCATCAGCCAGCATTTTACAAAACTTTTGATCACATTCGGGTTTTTTTCGAGTCCTCTGTCTGAATAAAATAGTGATAATTGCGCTCGTTTTCTGATCATAAATGATACTTTTGTAGGGAGAAAATGGTACCCTAGCCGCGATTCTTCTTGAAGAGTCGTTTATAACCCGTTTTTCTGATCAATTTCGACTCATTTTTAAGTCATATTTCCAATCATTTGCGAGTCTTTTTCGTCGAATTTGAACAAATCACATTTTGAGCATATGTATGACTCATCTTCGAGTCTTCCTTAGATCGCACATGAAATTAATCTCTTTTTAATCATCAAAAGGCATCGAAAAAGACTCAACAAGGTGATTCTTGTTAAAATGATCTTCCAAATGCTAGGTGGGTTGTAGACTGTATTGCGAAACTTTCAATTGAGTCTTTGGCGACCCTCCTGAAAGACTCTATTGCGACTATTTCAATTGAGTCTTTGGCGATTCTTCTGGGAGACTTTTTTGCGACTCTTTAAAAAGGCTCTCTTGTGACACTTCCAGAAGACTGTTCCGCGACTCTTCTGGAAGTGTCGCTGAAGTGGCTCACTTTCTCCCAACAGACGAGCAGAAAACGATCAGAATGCGATATCGCAGGCGATTAAATTAAACTTCTTGGAGAGTCGCCTGCGACTCTTCGGCAATTAAAAATGATTGCTGGGAATTAGATGCATACCGGTAAACGCATCGAACAAAACTCAGAATTGACTGGCCAGCGCAAGGCGTATTTAACAAGGTGGCAGCAGCGTCGACGTCGCGTTGCCTTACGAAAAATGAGAGCAATCGAGAGAAAGAGAGCGAGTGTTAAATACGCCTTGCGTAAGGCAACAGCAAAGAGTCAACGTCGCTGCCACCTTGTTAAATACGCCTTGGGCGCATCATGAGCAATGCTCTCTCTCTCTCTCTTTCCATATCTGCCAGCAGCGCCTATGCGTCTTTGCAAGAGGTGATTTTCGCTCACTCTAAACAATCGTCGTTGAGTCAAACGAACAATCAGCCGAACTGATTGGAATGAAGTCGAACATGATTATAATCAGAGTGCCAACAATTGGTTCGAATAAATCTCTGCTGCGAACATGTTGAGTATTCAAGTTTGATGAATAGAGCGCGAAGCCTGTTTATTCGGATGTTGAATAATGTGTGAGCGTTTTGCAATCGAACGAAGCCGTTCTCTGATGTACACCCAAACTGTATGTCTGAAGAAATTGAGAAAGTCCGTTAATATCAGAAGAAAAGTGTTTAAGTGAATTAAATACAAGTTTCAAGGTTTAATCGAGACATATAAACTGCAGATATGATAGTGTCTAGGTCGATTATATTGCCAACTTTAAATGCATTGATGTTGCTGTAATTGTCCCAACGGAAAGAGTACTGTTGGCTGTCGCCCACATGCTGCAATCGTCATTTATTATTAAACTAATGCAAGATACTTATTAGGCATTATTCATCCGGTCAGTAATTTTAACCAAAACTTATGAATCAATCCAGTCTAAACTTTAGAAATCTTTAAACGTAGTGAGTTTTTATACCCTTGCAAAGTGTTTAAACATGAACATAAGATCAGAACTCAGCATCATAAAATATGTCATTTGTAACTTTAAATTCAATTAGGGTTGCTTTCAAGGATTAAACAATCCAATAGAAAAGGTCATCCGGTCCCCACCACTTAATATGCATCGTGTGAGGCAATGTGTATTCCTCACACAAATGCATTTTTTTTATTTATACACACGCAGCTATCTTACAAATACTGCCTTAGTTAAGAATAGATATTAAGGGATGATAAATTCTTAATAAAAGGTAGAACGCTCACACTGAGCGTGTCAATACAAATGAAATCCTACAACCGTGCTCAATTAAAAGTGTATAAGTCTATACACAAAGGGTATTATAATTTTGCCCAGAATTTTCCAACGCATAGAAATATTCATTTCCGACGCTGAGTCGATTTAGCTTTGTCCGTCCGTCTGTCTGTCTGTTTCTACTCAAACTAGTCTATCAGTTTTAAAGCTATCGAGCTAAAACTTTGCACAGAGTCTTCTTTTTACTGCATGCTGCTATATGACCGGATCTGATGACTATATCTTATAGCTACCAAGAAACCATCGGTCGAAAAATGGGTCTTAGTGAGAAAAACTTTTATGTTTTAAATTTTATCGTTCTTAAACTGGACGATTGTTAATTTTATATGTTTTCAAAAAGATTCGCGAAATTTGGTCGAAATCGGTTGACTATCTGTCGGAAAAGCAAGGCATTTGATTCAGTTAATCACCTTCTGCTTTTAAAGAAATTATCACTTTTAGGTTTTCCTAACCCTTTAGTCAACTGGATTTCAATGTACTTGGCAAACCGCACACAAAAAGTCTTATTTAACAACACTCTCTCCAAGTGTGTTTACGTGACTTCCGGAGTTCCTCAAGGGAGTCACCTAGGACCGTTGCTTTTTGGATTATTCATAAATGACCTTCCTTCTGTCATTGAAAATTCTCATGTGTTGATGTATGCAGACGATGTAAAAATTTGTATGCAGCTCACAGACCCCGATTCACATTGTCTGTTGCAAAACGACATTAACCACCTTAAATCTTGGTGCATTAACAACTTGCTGTACCTTAACCACTCTAAATGTAGTGCTATGTCCTTTTACCGCACTGCCCCCTTTATGGGTAACTATTCCCTGGGCCCGCACAACCTGGAGCGCATACATGCTGTAACAGACCTTGGCGTATTATTCAGCCATAATATGAACTTTTCTGATCACATTGGGATTATCGTTAGCAAAGCCAAAGGGATGTTCGCATTTGTTAAACGTTGGTCTAAAGAGTTTGATGACCCATACACCACTAAGCTTCTTTACGTCTCACTTGTCCGACCTATACTTGAGTACTGCTCATGCGTATGGTCACCACAGTATGCAACATACCAGGGCCTTATTGAATCGGTGCAGAAGCAATTTCTCCTGTTCGCCTTACGTGGACTAAACTGGGAACAACACCGTCGACTGCCATCGTATGTGGACAGACTTCGTCTATTAAGCCTACCGTCTCTGCAAGATCGTAGAATCTGTCATGGAGTTATGTTCCTTCATAAACTAATAAATGGCCATATTGATTCTTGTTTTCTTTTGAGCCATATTAACTTTTCAATCCCAGCTAGATCTACACGACAGTTCCGACCAATATTCTTATATATAAGTAGATCTAATTTCGAATCTCACGACCCGTTTCGAATTATATGCACGTTGTATAACGAAATTCTGAGGGTTCGATGTTGGAAAATGTTTCTAATATTTTGATATACTTATCTTCCCAGAGATTGTAAATCTTTGCCTCCGCCCATCTGATGTGAGTCTGAGCACATCATAAAAATGTTCTCCTAAATCGGACGAAAAAAAATATTTTTATATTATTATGTTGACAGGTAAATTTGTCAACTCTATTAAATAAATACAAAATACAAATACAAAAATGAGTTTTAGTCGGGGCTTAATACCGGAACCGTTAACCGAAATAAACCGTTTCAAATCAAGTACCGGAACCGGAACCGATACAAATTTTTTCTTGAGAACCGAAAACCGTTTACCGTTATTAATAGAACCGATAGAACCGGAACGAAACCGAAACGTTGGTACCGGTACAGTTTCGGCTTTTTTTACATTTGCAGAGCGCATCGTAGATTTGGTCACGAGTTGAAGCTTTACATACAAGATGCTAAAATATTTGCTGGCGGAAGACATCTTCACTATTTGCTCCAGTTTTGCGGCTGCAGATATTCACTTTCTTCTGCGAAATTGTACGCATATTAGAACCAGTGGCCACAACTAAACTTTAACCGAAAATCTTGTCTTGGCTGATTTTTATTCCATTTGGATACACTGGTTCTCTAGCAAAACAGTTACTGGATTCCATTAAGACTTTTTTCGCACTTAAGCGTGTTTGAAACCATGAAAACATTCTTAACTGGTGGTCAGAATCCTCCACAAAGTTCCCAAAATTGTATGAGATTTCAAAAGTCGGGCTTTCTGTTCCAGCTACGTTGGTTCTCTGGCGATAAATTTATAATGAATCCGCTAAGAAGTTGTATGGACTCAAACACATTGAATGCAGTTGTGTTACCGCGAGCAAATCACAAGAATGCTATATTAGTTACATAAGACGTGGATGTACCGGTACGTACCGGTATACCGAAATAAAAATCTGGGTACCGTATCGAAACCGAAAACCGAAATAGAACCTTTAACCGAAACATTCATTTCGGGACGCACCGGAACCGGTAACGGAACCGAAATTCGTTTCGGGATTAAGCCCTGGTTTTAGTTAAAAAAATTTGTTGATTTTACCTCTCTGACGTTTCAAAAACTGCATTTGCAAGGGTATGAAAACTTAGGCACAGACGAAGTTACTTACACTTTAGGCCATAACTCAATTCAAAAAAAGTTTGACGGAGTCGAGAAACACGATTCTTAAGTAAATTCAAATTTTTTTTGTATTTTTCCTAGGTGTTTAAAACAAAATTAATTTGCATTTTGTAGCAAATCGAAGGCAATGTTATACGCGATTATTGGAAATGCAATAGTCTTTCGATTTATACATGGTTTGGCTCCATTCAACGTTTCTGAATTGAGATATGGCTTAAAATGTAAGTGTACCTACCAAACAAAAAACATATCTAAAAAAGTTCCCAAAATTTGATTTTTGAGTTCCGCATTCAAAACTACACTATAAAAGTTATAGTTAAAATGGGTATTTTTGCCTGTAACCTAGTGTTACGTAAGAAAATGGTAAAGTGATGAGTTAATAATATATACAAAATAAATGAGTATACATATTTGAATTTTACTTTAAGAAGCGTATCCTCGATTTTTTTCAAACTTTCTGTTCTGTGTTTCACAATATATTTTTCTTTTATTTATACCAATTTTTCCATTTTCAAAAACTTTGTTCAATTCTCTATCCCTGGCAATCATTTCGTGTCTCTAGCTTCTCTGGGTTCCGAAAAGAAGCTTATAAAAATAGAATTTTTGACAATATCTCAAAGACATAGCATAAAAACAAGAAAGAAAGTCGGTCAAGCCCGACTATAACATACTCTGTACCCTTAACGGCGCAGCTCGCTTTTGCCCACGAGTTAAACTCGCTCATCTCTAAGTTTCACCCTCTCTTTCTCTCTCTCTCACTAAGATTGCCGTTCAATAGAATGCTGTGGTGACGGGTGGGGGGGGTGGGTTGTGTTTACTGGCCGTTTTTTGCTCATAACTTGAGTATCGTTCATACGATCTTTATCATTCCTTCAGCAAATCGATAAATAATTTTGTTTACAAGGTATCTCTAGAAGGTACGAACGATCTATCTTCAAAACTGTAGGAGATATGATGTTTTTTCCAAATTGCGGGGGCGGGAGGGGGCGTGGCAAAAATTGAAAATAAACTTGATCTGCCTGCAAGTATAAGAAATATATGTCCCATACATGTCAAACCTCTATCTCTTACCATCTCTGAGATCTGTTCGTTCATACGGACGGACGGACGGACGGACGGACGGACGGACGGACGGACGGACAGACGGACAGACGGACATGGCTATATCGAATCGGCTGTTGATGCTGATCAAGAATATATATACTTTATAGGGTCGGAAACGATTCCTTCTCTCTGTTACATACTTTTGCACAAACTTAATATACTCTATGTACCTTTGGTACAGAGTATAATAACCAAACATTGGGCTGGATCAGTTTGTTTTGAAGTAATCTAATCAATTGTAAAGGAAATTTCAATTTCAAGCTGTAACAAAGAAAACTCCACAATCTTTGATTCACCAAAAATTCATCCTATCCCTCTCCATCTCTCTATCTCTTCCTCAACAGAGTTTGGGCATCCTGGGTTCGGTGCCGGCTGCCCTTCTCATTGTCTCGCTTCTGGGCTTACTGTTCTATCTAATGACACGTTGCTGTGATCGCAAACCGCGACCCGCTCACTCCATTACCAGCCTAAAGGTGGCTTTATCGATTGTCACCGTAATGTGCTGTGCCGCCATTGGTTTGGGCTTGTATGGCAATGATGATCTGCACAATGGACTGCTTGAGGTGCTTACCGCTGGACGGAAGGTGGACAATCTGGTCACCACGATACGCAATCAGACGCACATTTTGGAGAATACGCTGACAAATCGCATCCGACCGCAGTTGGTGGAGCTGGCGGATATCTTTGATCAACCTGTGTCAAATCAGACGGCCTTGTCCAAGCTATTTGTATCGCTGAACATTGTGCAGGGGAATGTGACATTGGCCACGAATGCGGCTAGCGATATACGACGACCATTGATGGGCATATCCATGACGCACTTTCTGACGGTGAGTTTTCGAAGATGAGATTTGAGTTGAATAAACAATGTGTCAATCTCTTTCTCTTGATTAGCGCGGTGATCAATGGGAATTGATACGTTGGCCTGGCACGGTCGCCACTTTGGCTCTACTACTCGTACTCTGCGCGGTGCTGCTTGTGGGCGTGGCTCGACACTCTCGTTGCGCTTTAATCCTGTTCAGTGTCTGTGGCCTTTTGGCTGTTACCGGTTCATGGCTGATGTCAGGCTTGTATCTCTCCTCATCGGTAGCTGTGGGCGATTTGTGCATCAGTCCCGCCGATTTTCTGGTATCCACCGCCCCCCGAGATTTGCCCACAAATGTGCTATTGCACTACACCCAATGCGAACCGGGGCACACAAATCCGTTCACTCAACGCCTGAGGGAATCGCAAAACTCCTTGAATAATGCACGCAGTGCCATGGCCACTGTAATGAAAATCTCCCTGGTGCTATTCAAATCGTCGGGCTTACAACCAAAACTGGGCGCCGTCAATGCCGATTTGAATAGTAGCGAACGATTGCTCACTCAACTGACCGCTCTGGTTGACTGCAAAGCGGTGCATCATAATTTTCTAGCCGCTGCCCGCGGTCTGTGCGAAGGTGGGCTACTGGGTTTGGTGCTGATGCTAATAGCCAGCTTTATAGCGGCCATACTACTGACCATAATGGTATGGGTGGATTCCCATACCTGGATCTATATACGCAAACGGAATGATTACGCTCAGGTGGATGAACCATCGTATATCTCACATCCGGCACCGCAAAATCATCAGCAGATGATGAATGCCGCCCGAACGTTGCCGCGCAATCATAATGGGTAGGTTTGCGTGGGATTTGTTGAATTTTGATTCTTTTGTTTATAGTTTCTTTTTTTGTACGTAATAAATTGATTTCTACATATTTATTTTGATTTTTTTTTATGATTTTAAGCATTTGGTTTTGTTTTATATTATATTATATGATACTGAAAAAGATATCTATAAGATATATTATATAGGTACCAAATTCCAGTAAAGGTTTGGTAAAGCCAAATTCCAAATTTCAAAAGTCGTGCTCAAATAGTTGGAACTAAATCAAAAGATATTTCCATCAGGCTTATTTAGACCTATTGAATGTTCTTTGGTACAATAACTTTACAGAGACTTAGCTTCAGGAAATTTGATCAAAGTTGTAGTAAAGAGGTAGTAACTTCATATTCCAAATTACAGAGATCCAGCTTTGAGAGAAATTGAGTTCAAATAGGTAGTAACTTTACAAAATAGGTAGATTTAAGAGAGTGGAAACATTAACTCAAAACATTAATTTCAACATATTGTGCCTTTATTAGTCATAAAAATGTCACTCTTTAGTCTTCAATTTGAAACTATTGAGTATAAAATTCTATTGAATACTTCAAGTATCAAGTTGCAAGTTGCAAAAATTCAGAGCCCCAGCTCTAGGGGAACTTGAGTTCACATATGTAGGTAGTAGATCAATGAAAATTTAAGTTTTGGTCTAGTAATCCCATCTTGCATCTCACATCATTTCACCTTCGGCCTTGACCGAAGTAACTTTTAATTGTATCCTGCCGACCGCCCATGTATTCCCACCTCCATCTTTTCTTTCTTTTGCTCTTCTCTCTCTCTCTCTCTCTTTCTCCACTTGCTCTGCTGTCTATGTCAATTTTACAGGCACTTTAGTCCGCCGGTCATAAGTGGTTCACATACGCTTCAGCATCCCAGTAAACGACAGCAGCACGAGATGATGGCCCATGCACACATCCAGCAGAATATGCGAGCCATGGGCACCCATACATTGGGTCGTCTACCATCGCATAATCACAGCCCCACACACATGACTGGTAAGTTTTTTCAAATCACATTCATTTGCATAGAGATACATACATACATACATACTACATACATTGAGCACTACCATCTGAACTATCTGAAAGCACCTCTGTCTCTATTCCCTACATAATCATATTTTGTTTGAGTTTGGAGAACATTTTTAACCCCGCTGTTTCTATGTGGAAACTGCTCGAAATGAAAGTTACTTAATCTTATATCTACTATTCAAGATTCGGACCCTCAATGCTGAAATCTTTTTTGGTTTTGAAGAAGATTTCAGTTGGGGATTCCTTCAGAATAGCATAGCAGATTGTGACTCTTCTACTGGTCGTATGTTCATATCATGTCATACTTCCCAATACAAATTTTGTAGACGCAAAAGGTAGACGCTGTTTTCAAACATAATATTGGTTTTCTTATCTCAAAATAGTAAAGTAAATGTAAAATTGGCTCAAACAGCACCTCCAGGAGGGCCAGGGCCAAGCTTCTCTCAATCTCTTGGCGTGTGTGCTTATAATTTTTCGCACAGGAGAAAGGAACCTACAGTTTAACGCCGAATCCGAACGGCAAATAGTTAGAGAATTTTGCTTTTTCATGGCTAATTAGTTACTTCACAGCTGGCGCCAGTAGCTTGTGAAGGTGATCGGGTGTGTAAAGGCCTTTTTTCTAAAAAAAGCAAGAACTTTTTCTATTAGATGGTCCGAAGCGGGAACCCACAACCTCCAGCACCAGCAGCCACACATACAACTGGCACGCCACGCTCGACCATCTCAAAATAGTACAGTGGTACAATATTGTCATAAAATAACTCAATTGCATAATATGTCACAAAGCAATCGACGTGATTTCAAGAAAAAAAAACTGGGGCATTGACCTATATTGAATCGAGGAGTGAATGCTTGTCTTTTAAAATCGAGCAGCATCGATGTTTTTCGGTACACGATCGGTATTGGCAATGCATTCAAGTTTGTTCGACTTTAAAGCTTGCATTATAAGGTATCCAAGCTCTTATCAATGTTGTCATCGATGGGTGTACTTTTCAAAGCTTTAATTTCAATGTATTGTAGCGAATATGTGTCCACTTGAGAGCTCGCCTTGTGATGGTTAGCAGAGCGAAATTACTAATTTTTGTTAGGTGATGGGGGCCAAATCCCCCGTCGGTTGGCCAGCGCACGCAGCGCGAAGGAGAGAGAATCAGGAGGTATGCATCTAACCAGTAGCTGCAATTTATCCCAAAAAAAGGGAGTCAATTCAGTTAACAATTCATTTATTCGCAAGTGTGCGCTTTGAAAGACTTTTCGTGCTTAGAGAGATAGCTTAAGAACATGTCATCGGGGTCATAGATGTCTCGATCACATATCGATGACTCAATACATTCTCTTAGCAATGAAACAGCCAGGGACTAGTTCGTTAACCCCTGCATTAGCGTTACATGAACCTTCTTTGATGACAAAAAAAAAACCGATTGATTTAGTTTGATTGTTCTAATGAACGCATGTGATGAGCTTTCACCAGAAGATAATCACATTGAGCGCGTTCACCAGCATAAATCGATGACCAAAAAATCGACTATTTTTGTTAGATTGTGCTGGTGAACAGGCATGATGTGCAATCATGATTGCTAATTCTCGTGATTGCGTTAGATGTGAATACATCAAAGAAATAGTTTGTTAGAATTGCTTGATTGTGATTTGTTATCGATAGCACACAGTTGTCAATTGTAAAGAAACACGTAATTTTGTCAAGGCAAATGCAAAATGAATGTGGAAACCTCTTTGTTATTTATTAATGAATTGGCAGAGGACGTGGATTCGCAAGTAGGTCACGGAAATTCGTGCAAGGTGAAGTCTTTACTGGTTTTTGCTGAGGAGGAAAACTTGAAAAGCCGCCTCTTCCAAAAGAAGCAGCCCCCGCGTACTCAATTGTTGTGAAAGAACAAAAATATAGAATGGACAATTTCAGGACTCTCAGCTCATTGCCCATTAAATACTTTGTTAAAATGAACATTTGCAGACCCTTCTTTGCGTTGCCCTGGATGAACTAATAGCGAAAGTAGTTACTTTACTGCTGGTGAACGCGCTCATTTTTACATTGATGATTTATGATAGATGATTGATGGATTGCTGCTGAGCACGGCCAATGTTTTATAGATAGTCTTTGAAGACAGCTAAACGAGGATTTCGAAGGATTTTTTATATGCATCTATGATATTCGATGATTTATCGATATATGGATGCAAAGGAAAACCATTTCCAGGTACATGGCGATGTTTTTCCAAAAAAAGTTTACCGATTATGAACCGAACCGGTTTGAATCCGGAATTCCGACATTTTTTTAAACTGTGAACCGAACCTTTAACCAAACCAAAGTTCACAAATTTGCTGAACCTGAACCGCTTCCGAACCTAAATTTTCGGTTCGGTACAAAAAAGTAAAGACATTCTGAACTCTTGTCAATTTGTTGTCAATCGTTACGAAAGTTTAAAGGGTTTTCAATAATTTCTAGAAATAAGTAAGTAAAAGTAAAATTGTCTCAAACAGCACCTCCAGGAGGGCCAGGGCCAAGGCCAAGCTTCTCTCAATCTCTTGGCGTGTGTGCTTATAATTTTTCGCACAAGAGAAAGGGACCTACAGTTTAACGCCGAATCCGAACGGCAATAGTTAGAGAATTTGCTTTTTCATGGCTAGTTTAGTTACTTCACAGCTGGCGCCAGTAGCTGGTGAAGGTGATCGGGTGTCTAAAAGCTTTTTTCTAAAGAAAGAAAAAACTTTTTCTATTAGATGGTCCGAGGCGGGATCGAACCCACAACCTCCCGCACCAGCAGCCACACATACAACTGGTACGCCACGCCCGACCACAATAAGAAATAATAGAAATTCGAGTCTTTGATGGCACGAATAGAGAACCGATTAAATCAAACCTTTTAAAGATTTTGACAGCTTATTAATGTAAACAACTTAATGCTATTGCGTTAACTGTCTTATCAGTATCATGATGTCTCAATTGATCAGATCTTAAAATTTGTTTTGTCTTATCAAAAGTACAGAAATTCTGAATACTACAGTCGAGCTTCCGTACAACGAAGTTCTCTATATAACGAATTCGTTTCCTGAACACTGCAATTTCATATTTCTTTCTCTATTATACGATTTTTTCTTTTTATTGGTGCCGTTGAGATTCGCTATATGGAAGGTAGACTTGATTTTAAATGTTACAACTGGCTAGCTCAAGGTCTTTTTTGGTTGATTATAAGCCTTTTTATAACCAACACAAACCAACAGATATTAATTACAACATTTTGGAATAGCAATTGGGTATGTCCGTACAACGATCGCTGTTTCGAGAATAACCAAATTCTCTCATCAGCGGACTTGTTTTGCTGTTCACACTTCAAACAAACATCCAGTTAGTACTTATACTCTCAAGGGGGCGAATAAAGACATAGGAATTACACTATTATAAATTCGCAGCCCGAATTTCGGCTATGGTTTTTTGTTTGAAGGTGTTTGTTTACCAATTTGTTGTAATTAATTCTGTTGCTTATGGCTGCTGCTAGGTGGTTGGGCTATCCGTCCAATGATCCTCCTTAGCAGAGCCACGAGTTTTTAAATATTAATCACATAAATTGGATTTCTATTAAATGTTCCCTAAAACTTGCGCCGAACCAAGGTTCGAACCAAAACCTTTGCCCAAAAACCTCGAACCTAAAATTTCCGAACATTAACCATTGGCAAATTTCGGTTCGAACCCGCGAATCGGAGCTCCGAACAAATTTATTGGGTTTGCAGCCCTGTTAATTTTAGGTTTCCAGGTTTTTTGTTCGATTCATAAAAAATTCCCTTTGCCTATACATTGATCTTCTAATCAATGATTTTCTAGCCATATACTTTGAAGCAAACTGAAAGTATCTCTTCCAAAATCAAAAGCTTTAATGGTTTCTGATGATTTATAGATTAATCCAAGTTCTTATTGATGTTTTCAACTACATGAAAATGTTTTTATTCTAATCTAATGATGTTTTTATCGATATACGATATATCGGCGATACATTGAAGGTCTTTTAAATTCGATAAATCGATAGTTTTCTATGTTTTTAGGTACTTAATGTGTTCAAACTTAAACATAATATTCGAATCGGCCCACACGTAGTGTTAAATATAATATTCACTACACACAGCCTAGGTCATAAACATGTCATTCTTTGTAGCATTAAATTAGTGTGAGTTGGCTGGCTCTAGGTCCGAAAAAGTTGTGTTTGTTCACAACTGTAAACAACATATGCATTGTACCACCAAAAAGTGCTGGTTGCCTATACAGAACTGTTTCATCGTTATCCCTAACGACTCTTCAGTAGGCTTTTTGCTGAAGAAAGCATGATTGCCAACTGCCTCTCCATACAATCATTGCTTAGATCAGTTGGAAACTGCTAAAAGCAATGAAAGCAAAAATAGACAAGCAATGAGTGCTTTCATCTTTCTGGTGGTAATGCTTAAGCTTAGGGCTGAACTTTTTAAGTGCAAAAGCTTGAACTTTTGAGCGAACTTAGAAGTGCCCGTTAAATTAAATTTTATTAGGGTTGCTGACAAGGGTCAGACACACCAGTTGAAAAGGTCATCCGGTGGGAGCCACTTTAGATGCATCGTGTGAGGTAATATGTATTCCTTTCATGAAAGCATTTTTATATTTAGATACATGGATGTGACTTACACACACATCCTTAGTTTTGATTAGAAATTGAGGGATGAGTAGTTCGCAAGAGTGAGCTATTACAAATACAAACTTACAACCGTGCTCATTAAAGGTGTACAATTCTATGTTATTAGAGATTATTTTACAACTCTAAATGCCTCAATAACTTAACTAAGAACTAAACCCTTATCAATAAATAGACAAAAAATCATTGATAAATCCAACAAAAGCTGGGTTAAGTACACAGTTTAGTTTGGTTTTGGTAACCATTTGGATTGAATTGTATTAATATCGTAAAAAGGATATTAATAATATCCAGTTAATGTTAAATTGATCTAAGATTCTCATCCAATGGATATTATAATATCAAAAAGATCTTAATTGATCCACAGTTTAGCTGAGAACCTCAACCAATTAACTTGCAGCAGTTTTCCTCACTCAAACATAATCTCACCATCTCATAACTCTATTTTCTATGCGCTTCATTCCATGTTCCCCCCCCCCCCCCCACCGCCGTCTCCATTTCCACCTCCATATCCGCATCCCTCCAACACTCCGCCTTGCTAATTGCAATTCTGTGTGTGTGTTTTGCTTTGTTGTAGGTCCCAATAATGGTAAATATGCAACCCTAAGCAAACAATGCAAAACATTGGAAGCCAATGACTTTTACTGAAAATCGTCGCCACCCGCAGCAGCAGCCGCCGCCGCCGTCGCCGCTGGCAATCTACCGCCGCCAACCACGCAGGCCCAACAGCAGCAGCAGCAGCAACAGCAGCAGCAGCTTCAGCAACAGCAGCAACAATTGGCCGCCCAGCAACCGCAACCCATCTATTGCCATCATCCGCATCCGCATCCACATCCACATCCCCATCAGCATCCCCATTCGCATTCAGCGGCCGCTGTGGCTGCTGCAGTGCAGCATCAGCATGCCATCTATCATCAGCAACAGCAGCAGCAGCATCAGCAACAGGCAGCCCAGGCGGCTCAGCAATATGGCACATACACCACAGCAGCAGCAGCAGCTGCCGCTGCAGCGGCCCATCATGCCCAGCAGCATCATTTGCCCACTGGCCAGAGTCAGATCTATCAGCAGATACCCGCTCATCTGGCTGGCCAGCTGGCACCAAATGGTAATCCCCATTCGATCTATCAGCCACTGGTCGCTGTTAGTCAGGGCTCGATTTATGTGTCGAATTTGGCCACCATGAGGCGACAGAATAGTCAGGCTGGTCCACAGATACCCGCACATCATGTGCAGCAGCAGCAGCAGCAGCAGCCGCCTCCCAATCCCCACCACCAACAGCAGCAGCAGCAACAACAGCAACAGCAGCCGCCGCCTCCCTCCCAGCAGCAACAGCAATTGCATCAGTTGAAATCCCCACAGCAACATCAGCAACACCAGCAGCAACAGCCAAACGAATCGGATGTCATACCCATTAGCACTGCCATGGATACGGCCATCTATGATCGGGATAAGCAAATCTATAAATGCTCCACACTGCGCCAGGGTGGTAAATTTGATCCCAAGTACAAGCCTTCCATATTGAATTGCCCCTTGCCGGAGATACCGAAAGACGCGGAACAGCCCAAAGTGGAGTCGATCTATCAGCAACAGCAGCAGCAGCATCATCATCAGCATCAGAATTACTCCAAGTAAGTGGCGACATAATCAAATACATCTGACCCATATCCATCCATGTTTTCCAGAACTCTGCAGCGACCGCCAATGAAGTTGCCGCCACAAATGAAGGCCATTCCGCCGCCACGCATAGGTACGCCCACCTCACCGCCACTTCCGGCGGCCCAGCCTGATTTGGTGGGCTTACAGAATGGTGGAGGAGAAGATGCCTCATTGCCACCGCCGCCACTTGAAGCGCAGACACAACAAACACCGCCCAAGACGCGTATTCCTGCGGCCAATGGCAAAGCGGCCAATGGCTTGGCCCTGCTTAATGGTGGAGCCGTAGGAGGAGGAGGAGGTGGTGGTGTTGCTGGTGTTGCTGGTGGTGGTGGTGGAGGTGCCCCAACTGCGGACGATGATGATGATCTGCCACCGCCACCGCCAGCGATAACCGATGAGAGCAACTATGCTGTGACGGAGCTGTAAGCAGGCATGGGGCGAGTGTTCCTTTGTGGTTTTTCTGAACAGATGAAACCCAACTATTGGACTTTTTGTATATACTAATATATGAATGACAAAATCCCTATATAGGGATATATATATATATACACACACACATACACATATTGAGGGTTATTCCTTTTGATATTACGTTTTTTTTTCGAAATCTTTTGAAAACACACAAACCAACACACTTGAAGTATGTATGATATAGCATTATAATACTTAAAAACCTATCACAAGGAAAAAGCGTAAGCTTCTTTTTTGTGTCTTTATTTTAGATCATAAGTGTAGTTTGTCGCAAAAAAAACAAAAAAACAAAAAAAGTTACGAGTCTATAGCATGTTTTTAGGCATTTGTCGGGGAGTCAATTTTTTTATATAGAAACTAAACGAAAGAGACAACAGCAATGTTGAATGTGAGACCTGCTCAGTCAAATCAAATTTGTATTTGAGTAAAAGTGTTCGAAATGAGAGAAATCCCGAAACTCTTGGGGATAGGCATGGATGTGGCCCCTGTTGGTGCAGGCGTTCTGGGATACTTCTGGGCTTGGTCGCGGATTAATTCAGAGACTTGGCGTCTCTTCAGAAAGTGGTTTAGGCTTCATTTTGTGCACGCTGAATACCTTTTTGCGTGGAAGTTTTCTGTTTACTGTTTTCTGTTTACTCAAATAAAAAAATTATGGTCCCTGCTCGGGCGCCACTGGACAGAGGACTTTTTGTATAAAAATTTTTCAAAGTATTTTAAACTGAAGATCCAAAACGATGTTCAGCAATGATGTCAGTTAAAGCGATATAGCAATATGCTAGGAAAAGCTTGGACTGGAAGATTGTACTTAGCTTAAACTGGAACTGCGAACAAATGCGAATTTCTTAAAAATTTCCGAAACAAACTACTTTAAATACTCACGCTTAAGCTTACTTTACACCAGATTTTGTCAAATAGAGCGAGTCCAAAAAGTGAGTAAAGCGGCATAAACGAGCTCTGAACAGCTGGCTAACGACTGAAAAGCTTGAACTGGAAGATTGTACTTAGCTTAAACTGGAACTGCCTCGCATTGATTCACAAATGCGACTTTCTTAACAAATTTCGAAACAAACTACTTTAAATACTCACGCTTAAGCTTACTTTACACCAGATTTTGTCAAATAGAGCGAGGACAAAAAGTGAGTAAAGCGGCGTAAACGAACTCTGAACAGCTGGCTAACGACTGAAAAGCTTGAACTGGAAGATTGTACTTAGCTTAAAGTGGAACTGCCTCGCATTGATTCACAAATGCAACTTTCTTAACAAGTTTCCAAACAAACTACTTTAAATACTCACGCTTAAGCTTACTTTACACCAGATTTTGTCGAATAGAGCGAGGACAAAAAGTGAATAAAACCGAAAAGCTGTTTACTCTCTTGGCACTGGAGCTTGGAGCTGGCCCCTGCGGGCCAGGCGTGTCCAACGCTGCTTTACACGATACGTTCTCTGCATTATATTTCCTTTTAGTCGAAAGTTTACTAAGAAATGTTCAACAATTGTCTTGAAAGTTCTTAGAAAAAAATCATAAGACACACTTATCGTGCATACCGAACCGCGGTTTCGTTAGTTTTCGCAGTTACCGTAGTTTCTAAATAGAAAACATTTAAATTTCTTTAAAATCTTGACATATAACCGAGTTCAACCTGACTTATTGAGTGACTGACTGACTGACTGCTGACTGCACAGACAAAACCATTAGGAAGTTGAATTTTTCACAGTAGTTTCATCTTTTTATTTTACTTAGATCAGATTTTAGTAAAATTCTGTGGGGAACATGTGGAAAGTTCGCAGAAAACTGGAAAATATCTGGTAAACTATGAAACTTTATTCTTTTTTAACATTTGAGCAGGTACAAAATCATTTTCAAAGATCTATATGGAAATTCAACAATAATTGCATACCAATCTTATGGAAAATTTACCCTTCGGGTGAAAAATTACGAAAAAACGGAATACGGTCATTTTCCTTCCTTCTTGGGGAACCCTGACCCTGACATACATGCGACAAAGACACTTTCGGCAAATGCAAAAAGAAAGCAGAAAAAAACTCTCATTTATTGAGCAAAGAGCACGTTGAAAAAAGACAGAGGTAAAATGTCATTTCGTTTTCTTTTTCAGTATGTCCGAGGGTGACTGTTTTTTTCAACAATAGTTAGTCCGGGTCGGGAGAGCCGACAGATGTGACGAGCACTTGGCACAGACAAAGTTTGATTTTCATTTTTTAGTTGGATAAACTGACAACCGACTGTGGTCGGGCGTGGCGTATCAGTTGTATGTGTGCTTTTACACACCCGATCACCTTCACCAGCTACTGGCGCCAGCTGTGAAGTTAACTAGCCATGAAAAAGCAAAATTCTCTAACTATTGCCGTTCAGATTCGGCGTTAAACTGTAGGTCCCTTTCTCTTGTGCGAAAAATTATAAGCACACACGCCAAGAGATTGAGAGAAGCTTGGCCCTGGCCCTCCTGGAGGTGCTGTTTGTGCCAATTTTACTTTTACTTACTGACAATTTACTCTGTTATATGTTAGTTTATGTAGGAGATGTGTCATCGGCCTTTAGGCCTCTCTAGTTAATTATACATAGAGCAGTGTTCCCTGGCCCCTGGGCATTCATGCTGAATGCTTGCCGAAGTCATGCATCACTGTGTGTTAGAGAGAGACACAGTTACATTTATGCGCTCTCTTCTTGGGGAATCCTGACATAGAGTACTAAACTAGACCACAGCAGAGAGCAGGTTGTCTGTACAGCAAACTGTTTGAAAGAAATCCCTCTACTTGGCTCAGTAACTTGTGCTTTTCACACCAACGAGATTCGAACTTTAGAATGTGTAAATCGACTGAAATCTTTAGTGCACATTTTTGCTGTTCTCTCATTTCCCAGCAAAGCAGCATTCAGCATTCTGTCGTCTCTTTCCGTAATGTAATTGTAATGTGTAGTGCTCGACTCTGTCCAGGGTCTGGGTTGTGCGTCCAGGTGGTCCCAGGACCCCTGGGGACTGGGCTGATGGGGTTGGAATGATTGAAAAGATTTCAATAGTTCAACCTTCTGGCGATTTTATTGTATCTAACCTAAGCTTAACATGGAATGCATTTATTAAACATCAACAACAAAAAAAAACAAATACTATATAGATACAACCTATATATATACACATATATATATATATATATATCTAGATTATATACAATACATTATAGTCTGTATATTTAGTAGCTAAACAAACGAACCGATAGCAATATATGTATGTACTTTGAACACAATTCAAAATGTACTGCCCCCCTCCCCGCCCTCTACTCTTCCCTCTTCTAACATTCGGCTGAGCCGGAAACTACAAAAAAAAACAAAAAAAAACACACATATAAATATATATATATATTAAATTATAGATTATATATACATATGAAAATACTAAACGAAAATTCGAGGAATTCCAGTTAAGAGACCAGTGTGACCAGAGGCCAAAAAACAAAACGAAACGAAGCGGAGGCCAATCAACTACTAAGTCGAAATCCAAACACT
Source organism: Lordiphosa magnipectinata (assembly GCA_037044535.1). Taxonomy (NCBI): domain Eukaryota; kingdom Metazoa; phylum Arthropoda; class Insecta; order Diptera; family Drosophilidae; genus Lordiphosa; species Lordiphosa magnipectinata. The sequence continues at coordinate 12,324 of JBAMBO010003249.1, read as the reverse complement.
GCCCGACACAAACAAAAAAAACCAAAACTACTTACAAGTCAGCGAAAGTTCTCAACTTATACAACAGATATATACATATAGATATATATACAATACAATAAATGTAAGAAAAAATTTACTCAAAATATTCAGCATTTTTCAAGGTAAATAATGTATAGAGAGATCTGTAAAGACCTAATCAAGTTTTTTATTCGCTTTTATGCAATAATACGGAATAATACGGATTAATACGGATTAATACTCGTCGAACCAAATTGGGCAACAAATCCCAACAGCAGCAGCAGCCGAACTCAAGCTCAATGCCCCCCCACTTACATATTAAACTATGTATTTACACATAAATAATATGTATTAACATTATATTATGATTAGCTCGTAAATATATTTCTGTGTTAAATGTTGTCATCGTACGCGTTGTAGTTATTAAACAAATACAAAAAAAAGAAAACCACAAAACCACAAAAATCTGTATGCAAATGAAAGGACAATTTTTTTGGAGCTCGACACACACACACCCACACACACACACACACACACACACACACGTATATATTATATATAGTTAAAGCAAATGTAAAGATTGAAGGTAAAAACCGGGAAGCGCTTAGTCACATATTACGAAAAAAAATTAGAAAAACAAAAACCCAAATCCAGAAATCCTTTTCTGGTTTAACAAAGTAAAATTGTAATGGTATTTTATGCGCAAAATAGCAACAACAAACAACTGACACAAAACAAAAAACAAAAAACACAACAAAACAAACGAAAAATTTCATTCAAAGCAAAAATAGCGATAAAAAGTAAAACGCTAAAAAATAACAAAAAAAAACAAACAACAAAAAAAAATTGACAAAAATATTAATAAAAATAAAATAAAATTATAAAATTTATTTGATAGGCGTTTTTTTTTCTAAATTTTCAAATCTTCAAACTGATCGCATGCTATCGATAAGCGGCAGGGTTGCCGAGTCAGTTTTCAAACTAGTTCCAAACAAACTGTGTTTGCTGCTGAAGGGCGGTATTTTTTAATTTAATTAATTAACCCTGGAAAGTTATTCTTTGTTGATTCGACTGCCGAAACGCATTTACATCAAAATAAAGCTAGGTACTCGAACGCTGACAATTTTGTAAGCGAGGAAATTGTTTGAGCCGCTCTGACAGGCGCCATCTGAGGGCAATATGAATTCTCTCAGAAACTTCCCTAACAAACAAAACAGCGCCATATAACGGCAATATGAATTCCCTAAGAAACTTCCCTAACGAACACAACAGCGCCATCTCACGGCAATAAGACTACAGATGCCGACAATTTTGTCAGATAGGAAATTGTTTGATAATTGCTCTGACAGCGCCATCTGACGGCAATATGTCAGAGAGGAAATTGTTTGATAATTGTTAGAGCCGCTCTCTGACAGCGCCATCTGACGGCAATATGAATTTTGTCAGAGAGGAAATTGTTTGATAATTGTTAGAGCCGCTCTCTGACAGCGCCATCTGACGGCAATATGAATTTTGTCAGCGAGGACATTGTTTGTTAATTGTCAGAGCCACTCTGACAGCGCCATCTGAAGGATTGCCGTGAATTCCCTAAGAAACTTTCCTAACGAACAAAACAGCGCCCCATATGGATGGCAATATGAATTCCCTAAAAAAATATTGATATATTATATAATATATTAAAATTTATAGAAATTTGTAAGTTGATTAAAACTTTCTAAAACTACAGAACTTTTTTTTAAATTCTTAATTTTTGGATTAATATATAGTATATATATAATATATATACATCTATATTTTGTAAATTTTTACAATATCTGCGGAGTTCTTATAGTGTGGAATATTGTGAAATTTTCACCCGTGTAATGTTGCGTTTGCATTGGGGCACAGAGCGTCACATTTCAGTGGCACAGCGCAATGTGAACGGCCAATGCCTTGTCACAGAAATCGTGTGACATAGAAACGAATACTTTTCAATGTGAACACAAGTACTCATTTGGCTTCACACGGGTTCTGGTTCTATGGGCTAGAACTATATGGGATAGAACAAAAAGCACTAAAAAATACTAAAAAATGTAAAGCGTAGTACGGAGACGCTGACAATTTTTGCGGAGCAGATTATTGTTTGATAATTTCCAGAGCCGCTCAGACATTGTAGTGTGACCAGGCAACACACAGAAATCAGCTGTTGTATGTTAAAAAATTAGCGGTCTAATTCAAATAAAATAAAAGAGTGTATAAAATTTGAAAATGGAAGTCACTAGGGGAAATTCAGTTGTCTGTGTTAATGCCATGGTCTATTTCATGGAAGCATTTTGTGTGGGGCGGTAGAAGCCCTTTATATTGCACTGCGGGAACAGAACTTAGCCACTTAGACATACTGCTATAACGACAACACAAAACGCATTTGGAGATTAAAATTGCTGGGCCGCATGTTAAACCAGAGGCAATTCGAGCCAGCTCGATAGACTGAAGGCGCATCATGCTCGCCGGGCGTATTAGAGGAGGATAAACTAGGTGAATACGGATTTAAAGGTGGCCACAACAGTAGCCAGGGAAGCTACTACAGTAAGCCGAAGGAGCCACTACTATAATGGGCTGTGAAGACTTCAGCTTAGGGCTGCTTGGCCGTTAGCTGTAGGGCCGTTCTGTGGGCTGTGGAGACTGCGAAGGTCTGGACTCGGGTGGAATGCATACATTGGGCAAATGGCTTGCCGGGAGAAGCATACAGAGAAGGATTCTCCGTCACAAGTGATGCAGCTGCAGGTATCGAAATGCTTTTTGTTAGTCAAATCCCATAAAATGGATTAAGATTCGACCGCTTTGATTAACGCCGCTTGTTCGTCCTCCGTAAAAGTTCTCCAAATGACTTTTGTATGGTTTGTGCAAAAGTATGTAACAGGGAGAAGGAATCGTTTCCGACCCTATAAAGTAAATGTCCGTCTGTCTGTCTGTCTGTCTGTCCGTCCGTATGAACGAAGAGATCTCAGAGATGGTAAGAGATAGAGGTTTGGCATGTATGGGGCATATATTTCTTATACTTGCAGGCAGATCAAGTTTATTTTTGCAATTTTTGCCACGCCCCCTCCCGCCCCCGCAATTTGTCACTTCTCCTACACGTCATATCTCCTACAGTTTTATAGATAGATCGTTCGGACCTTCTAGAGATACCTTGAAAACAAAATTATTTAACGATTTGCTGAAGAAATGATAAAGATCAGATGAACGATACTCAAGTTATGAGCAAAAAACGGCCAGTAAACACCCACCACTCCCCACCCATCACCACAGCATTCTATTGAACGGCAATCTTAGTGAGAGAGAGAGTGAAACATAGAGATGATCGAGTATAACTCGTGAGCAAATGCGAGCTGCGACGTTAAGGGTACAGAGTATGTTATAGTCGGGCTTGACCGACTTTCTTTCTTGTTTTTGCATACCTTTTTTTAATTGCGGTCACGAAATCTGACAATTATCAAACAAGTTTCCGCAAAAATTGTCAACGTCTCCGTACCACGCTTAAGGTAAAATGTATACGGAATTTCCAGTACCTAGGTAAAGGTAAAGGTACCAAAAATGTACTTTTAAATTAAAATGCATTGTTCACCAAGTTTTACGAGTAATAAATATTAACTGTAAGGGCTTAAATTAAACTATAAGGTTTACAAATGGAACATTTTTAATTTCATATGATGTTTTATTATTAACATGTTTCTCATATACCATCTCGCTTTTATAATATAACAAGAGTTTCGATTATTTCGTCACCCATTCTATTTCTTTTTGGTGTAGGTATTTAGCCTCTTCTGCTAAAAATTCTTTCGATTGGGACAAACCTTGGGAAAATGGTATTATACTTATAAAAAACATTGCAATTGTTTTTATACTTAAGTATAGATTCAAAAGATTTGCATAATCGGCAAGATAACTAAGACTTCCAATTCAATATTAGAATTTTCATAACAATTCTCAGTTTAATCCAATCTTCCATTTCTGGTGTCGCAAAAGTCTTCAGAATTCTTTGAAGTTGAACTCTCATTGACAACAGTTTCCAAATTTTCCCTAAATGCTTTAACAAGCCAATCCTTACAATTTTGTTGGTTTTATTAAGAAGTCCATCTGGTGTTGCTATTGTTGTCAACTTCATCTGCTTCTGCTACGGGTTCCCTAAGGAAGAATTGTACAACCGCTTGAATAATGTGTTTGGTAGAGCATATTTCGTAACAACTAAGTTCAAAGCGTTTGATGCGCATTAAAAGTGCCTTGGAAAAATGATTTCGGACTAGTTTAAAAACTTAGGCTTCACGTGTTTCCTTTAAAACTGTACATCTTCAATGTTGGATACATTTTCTGTAACTGTTTAAAATTTGGATATCTCTAAGTCGGCATTTGCTATGAACGCTCTGACAATGCGCTCTGAGAATTTTCGTGAGCGGATTTCCTGAGCTATGTAATTAGATGGGCTCCGCAAAAATTGTCAGCGTCTGCGTACCACGCTTAAATGTAAAAAAGTAGAGCTATCGATAACAAACTTATTGATATGCACCTCAGGCGATCAAATTCAATTCAAAAATTTGATTTATTTCCAAGTACTTTTCAATGTGAACACAAGTACTGGCAAGTGGCACGTTTGTGACCACAATTAATTGAACAGCTGATCCAATGAGTTAGCTCAAAATTAGCTCATTTGAACTATTTTTACTGTGCCAAGCACATCGACCATGCTCGTTTTCCTGTCACATTGCGATAACTTTGTTTTGTTTATTTTCGACTTAAGAATTTTGATAAATTACGCATATTTATGCGTAATTTTTAGTGCTTTCGTGTACGCGCGAAAGGCAACAGAGCTAATGGCGTGTGCTGGTGTTGCGATGTGGCTGCTGGACGAAGATGAAGATGATGATGAGCCCAAGGCAAATCGCTCATGATGTATCGACAAAATTAATTTGACTCGAGGGAAAGAAGGAATGTTTGCCAAGTTGAATGTAGAGTTGCGAAGTATTCCGAAAAAATGATAAATTATGTGCGCATGGAGGCACTTGACTTTCGATCAACTCTTTTGTTGGGAGAAAGTTGACGGCGACTTTTCGTGAGCTTATTTCACATGGCGATATACTAGCAGGGACACTGCGCTATTAGGCTTCAGGATCCAGCAGGACATTCCTCTCGTATGAGAGTATAAGTTAAGAATGTCAAAGGAATAATTTAAAGAATATGGAATAATTCCGGAAACAGCATCGCATGCATTTAAAAAGTATTGGAGATGAGTAATTAAATATGATTATTTATTTAATATGTGTATATTGAAGTAGGAGTGGTAGCACTTAATGCCAAAGTAAGTATCTTTAAGAACCTCCAGAACCTCATACTTTTAAAGAGATTCTCCTATCCTTCAAAATGTTCAAATTCATCCAATTGATTTAAATGTGTTGCTTGAGTTGCCTCAGTTAGGCCGAATAGGACCTTCTCCTGCATGTTTGTTAACACCCTGTTAACACATATTAGGAACTCCAAAGCCAAGTCCGGATGCTCATCTTCGAAATAATCTTATCCAAACTCCCCAAATCTGCAAAAATATTAAAAAAAATGTAATTTCATGCGGGCTGCTGTTGTATTGAATTAAAAACTCACACGAAATGTGTGCTCACTTTTGTGCGCAATGTGAGCAATGTGACCTCTGTGACGACAAACAAGAAGCGTTCACATCAAAAGTACTCATTTGGCTTGTCACAGCGCTGGGAACACTTCTGACGTCTGAGTACTTTGGGCACAGAGGGGGGGTCACAGACGACATTGGCACAGTGTGACGCTATGTAAACCTAGCATAAAGCGAATTCTTTACCTTGCCCGCGTGATACATTTTCAGCGATAGTGTCATCTCCAAATGACAGTTTCAGTGCGATTACCGATAACCGATAGGTTTTGACCAGTTATTGCTTGAGAGAATCGAAGTCTCGCTGGGCCAAGTGTTTATTTTTGATGAATTTAATTGTAGTGTTTATTTAATTGTATGTAAATTTTAACATAAAACAAACCGCAAACATGAGTGTGCTGCCATTTGTGCGCGGTGTGGATTTTACCAAAAATGATTTCAGTGTAAGTGTCCGCCTGCAGCAGCAGCAGCAGCTTTTTTTTTTTGGGTCATGACGGAACCCAGCAATTTGTCATCATTCTCTCTCTCTCTCTCTCGCATTTAGGAAACATTCCCCAGCTCCATGCGGCAAATGCTCCGAGTGCAATGGCTCAACCTGGATCGGACACAACTGCAAGAGATACCCGAGGAGCTGGGCCAGCTGCAAAAGCTAGAACATTTGTCCCTCAATCACAATCGGCTGGAGAAGATATTTGGTGAGCTGACCGAGTTGGTCTGTTTGCGTTCCTTGGACTTGAGGCATAATCTGTTGAAGAACAGTGGAATACCGCCGGAACTGTTCCATTTGGAGGAGCTAACCACTTTGGATTTATCGCACAATAAGCTGAAAGAGGTGCCGGAGGGTTTGGAGCGTGCCAAAAATTTGATAGTGTTAAATTTGAGTCACAATCAATTGGAGGCCATACCGACGGCATTGTTTATACATTTGACGGATTTGCTATTCCTGGATTTGTCAAACAATCGGCTAGAGACGCTGCCGCCACAAATGAGACGTTTGATACATTTAAAGACATTGGATTTGTCGCACAATCCACTGGAGCTGTTCCAGCTGCGGCAGTTGCCATCATTGCAAAGTTTGGAGGTGTTAAATATGAGCGGAACGCAAAGGACCTTAATGAATTTTCCCACCAGCCTGGATACTTTGGCCAATCTGCAGGAATTGGATTTATCGCATAATTCTTTAAGCAAATTACCGGATGCTGTTTACCAGGTAAGATGGAAGTGGAAATATTCGATTGGACTTATTTCGAAGGCTGATGTGAAACTAAATGGCAGGGTCTTAAGTGGTTTAAGACAATATAAAACAAGTTGGCAGCACTCTCCGGCTCATTTCTGACGGCCCCTAAGACGGTTTCAGTCAATTAGACAGCACTTTAGACCATTCTAACCTAAGTTTGTATTGAAAATCAAGTTGGCAGCACCTGTATGTACTTTTTTGTTTATTTTCAAACAAATTCTCAACCTTATCAGGCAGTTTGAGACTATAAGGTTGCATTTTTAGACACTTCAAATCATTTTTGCACTTAAAATCAAGTTGGCAGCACTTTATAAGTCTATTAAGGGCCAATTTAACACAATTTTAAACAAAATTAAAACACTTTCCAGTAAACGCACATCATTTTGTATAATATTTTTGAAGTAAATGTAATTTAGTAGCATTTAAAAGTTACTCTTAAACACTTCGCTCAGTTGGCCGCAACTAAAAGCAAATGTTAAGCAAGTTGATCAGGTTTAAGAACTTTTGTTAAGCAAGTTGGCAGCACTTTAAGAAGCTTTTAACCAGTTGGCATCACTTTTGCACATTTTTTTACAACTTGACAGCATTTAACATAAAAAAAACTATACCTAAATTTATTGTTAAGACACCTGATGAAAATTCTTGCATTCTTATACACAAGTTCGGAACAACTTAGACTGATTTGTTACATTTTGCAACAAGTTGGCAGCGCCATAATACATTTTTGAAAGAACCTAAGCCATTTCATATGCCTTTTGCTTTAATTACATCAAATCATCAGATTTAATCAATTGATGTTAGACAGAAAATGACTCAATCAGCGGTTAGTGGCAACATTTAGATGAAACCACATTTAGTCCTCAACAATATCTGACAATAAGATAATAGCAAATTCCATTAACTGTTATTGCCGTCGCCTTTTCAAAGAAAAATGCCTCCAACACACATCGAATTGTCGCAACAAACGATGACGCGTTATGAATCGAAGCACGATAGGGATATCTATGACTACTTACAATGGATTGGTGGAAAAACCTTTCCTTTTGTGAGGCGGCAGACACGCAGCACGCCTAGGCGCCACCTAACATGATTTCTGTAGAAGTAAATAAGAGGAAGGAAACGGTACAAAACCTAGTAAAAGACTTCGGATACTTGATTAACCTCTTCTAGAGATCCCAGCTCTACTTCAGTTGATTCTGTAAACATAACTGATCAGTATTGATGACATCCTCGGGATTATTAGGGTCTATCAGGCAATATATATGGCATACGAAGGAGGGAGCCTTAATGGGAGAGTGGCTTGTCGTTCTCAGTCATCGCAACCTAACCTATCTGTTGGCTTGGTTAAGGGGACCAAGGTTCGTACCAAAACTAATGCCCAAAAACCTCGAACCTCAAATTTCCTAACCTTAACCGTTGGTAAATTTTGTTTGCAGCCTTGATTTCAAGTCTTTAAGCTTTGTTTTCACTATGTGTTGCTCAGATAGTGTAATAGTCTATCTGAGAAGCTCAAAAAATGTTCTGATAATATGAGAAGTAGCCTATTTGATATTTTGTTTATGCGCCAGCTATTTGCAAATATAAATAATATGCAAATACCAAACTTGTTTGTGTTTACAAACAATATTGTATACTTTTTGCAGCTGCCTTACTAATGAAATTTAAAAAATGTACACTCCCATAGTCTATAGCTAAAAAATTTAATAAAACAAGTAAGAAAGTCATTCAAGCCCGACTTTAGTACATACCTAGTACACGCAATTGTTTTGGTACACGGTTTTTTAGGCATAAAATATGAAAACAAATGAATATTTTTCAAAAATTGTTTCTTCTTTTTAGTCGGTCACTCAATGGCTACAAATCGTAGAACAACTTATACGAAATGGGAGCCTTGTGCCTTTCAGTTCAGCAATGCCGAAGTCTCTCTGGCCATTCATCGATGGCAGTGCACACCTCATGCATTGAGAAATTGTCCAATTGACTCAATATTTGGGTGTCGAGTAGAGCAGGCCATAGCCTCGAGAACGGTCTAGGCTACCACCATCCGTACATCTGCCAATCATAAAATAATATTCGGTACATGATTTTTTAGCCATGTTTGAGTCGTTTTTGCCTTGTGAGCTGCAGCGGAGTCTTGTTGAAAGGTTCACGGCTTGTCAACCTTTTCCAAAACGTCGTATTGATACACTTTCGCATCCATTTCACAAAAATGGAGCTTGGTGACCCCATCATAGGCAACTCCCCACCAAACCAAACACATAGGCCGGATGTTGAACTCTCGTAATAAGTTCGGACGCTTGATTTGATGACACAGCATACACTCTATCGTTCTGTTTGCTGAACGATTCCTCTTTGGTGAAACAGAATTCGTGTTTGGGCATTGTTCGCGCACTGGCGACTCAATACTTTCGATTTTGTCTTGCGTTTTTGTTTTAATGCTGTCACGTTTTATGTTGCGCAACATGCTGTCCTTGCTGATATTCAACTCACGAGACATGATTTTTTGCTTGCGCAATGGATTTCGACGAATTCGATATCTCACGGCTTTGATGGTGCGTGGACGGCCGGATTTCGCGCGGTCTTTTATTCCATCAGTATCCTCAAATAACTTCACGGTACGATACACAAAGGTTAGGTTAGGTTAGGTTGCGATGGCTGAGAACGACAAGTCGTTCTCCCACTAAGGCCACTTTGGGTCCATTGCGATGCCATGTTTGTTCCCTGTTAGCCCTTTTTAAGACTGAGGGGGCTCCTCGGTACTGAACCATTGTTTGGACAGAATGAATTTTAATAGAGCTGGGATCTCTAGCCCGGATTTCTCCGAGAGGTTGAGTAGGAGAGGTTGACCAAGTGTCCTAAGTCTCCTTCTACTTACAGCAGGGCAGTGGCAGAGAAGGTGTTGTACTGTTTCCTCCTCTTCTTCATATCTGCAACTTCTGCAGAAGTCATGGTGCGTGACGCCTAGGCGTGCTGCGTGACTGCCCATAAGACAGTGACCCGTGAGGGTGACGTGTGTTCCCTTCTGTGACGTAAAAGTGTACTTGTACGTTTTAGGTTGAATGTAGGCCACGTAAGTCTCGATACAGCACAGGAGGAAAGGTTTTTCCATCGATCCGTGGCGAGACGGAGTGTTTCAGCTTTTGTGTGAAGCTTATATGTTGCCATAGGCATCCCTATCATACTCTTCTCTGAAAGGAGTTCGCAGGTGGTACCTGTTCTGGCCAGTTTGTCCGCAGACTCGTTTCCTTCTATGTTGCGGTGTCCAGGCACCCATATTAAGTGTATACTAAAATGTCGTGCGATCTCGTTTAGAGATAGGCGACATTCAGTAAGTGTTTTAGCATTGTTGGTATGTGAGTCAAATGCTTTAAGGACGGCTCGACTGTCTGAATAAATAAATACGTTTCCTTCTTTGACCTTGAGCGTGTTAAGGTAGGTGGCAACTTCCTGGATGGCTACCATTTCCGCTTGGTACACACTGCAGTGGTCAGGAAGGCGGAACGACAAGTTCAAATTTAAGTTGGGAGAGTATTCTCTCTCCCCCTCCTATTTTTTCGTCGAGCTTAGAACCATCAGTGTATATGTTAAAGGCGTTGGCTCTGCTCTGGTTGTATTGTTTGTCGAACGTCGTTAGTGGTATACAGTAGTCTGTATTTAGTGGTATACCCTCTTGGTCTTTGAGAATGGTGGAGTGTCCCGAATTGCCCCTATACCAGGCTTCGGGTTCCCTTAGTCTTAAGGCTGTTGTGATAGCCAGTTGCCTTGGTAGAAGGTTAAGAATTGTATTTAGCGCTTCCGTTGGTGTCGTTCGGAGAGCACCACTAATACATATCTCCGCACTTCTCTGTACTTTGTGGAGGTTGTTCAGGACATATTGTTTCCCGACTGCTGGCTACCATACTAGTGCTTCGTAGAGTAGTATGGGACGTACAACGGCTGTGTATAGCCAGTATACTATGGAGGGGGAAAAACCCCATTTACGGCCTATAGCCTTTTTGCATGAGTAAAAAGCAATGGTAGCCTTTTTTATACGTTCGTTTATGTTGTCTTTCCAGAGTAGTTTCATGTCCAGAATGACACCCAAGTATTTGGCATTGTCACCAAATGCCAGGCTTACTCCATTAATTTTAGGAGGAACAAGGTCAGGAATTTTGTACTCCGTCTTAGCCGGGTTATCACCCAACCCACAAGATTTTGTCCACTGAGCAAGTGTTGTCAGTGCGGTCTGCATAAGGAAAAATGCCACATTTGAAGATGGCAATATCATCCGCGTAAGCCACCACTACGTGTCCCTCCGCTTCCATAAGTCGCAGCAGTTGGTTAACCGTTACGATCCACAGCAGCGGAGGGAGAACAACTCCTTGCGGAGTGCCTCTGTTATGTATATGTTATCTGCGAGCAGTTGCACCGCCAAGTTGGGAGTACACCGACCTGCTGGTTAGCAATTGGTTGATGATTGGAATCTTACTAGTGGGTGCCTCTGCTCCCAAGGCAGCGGTGATGGCACTAGGTTGGACGTTGTTAAAGGCACCCTCTATGTCGAGAAATGCTACTAAGGAGTAGTCCCTTACTTCAAGTGATCTTTCAATCCTTGAAACCAAGGAGTGCAGGGCAGTTTCAGTAGACCTGCCCTTGCTGTATGCATGTTGTGTGGGCGCAAAAAGAGAGGGGCTTATAGTTTGCCTCAGGTGTACATCTATAAGTCTCTCGAGAGTTTTCAGAAGAAACGTGGATAAGCTGATTGGCCTATAATCGTTTGGTTTCGCATGTGAAGCTTTACCAGCTTTTGGTATGAATACCACTTTTGTTTCTCTCCATTTAGTGGGGATGTAATTGACCCTACGACAGCTTACATAGATCGTGTAAAGCCAGGGCATTGTATGCCCAATGGTTTGTTGAAGTTGGGCAGGAAATATGTTATTTGGACCTGGAGATTTAAATGGTTCGAACGAATCGATAGCCCATTTGATTCTGGTCTCTGTGACAATGGTTTTGTCATATTGCATAGATAGGTCGGTTGGCCTAAGTTAAGGGAGCATTCAGGAAAGTGAGTGCTTAGCAGAAGATTTAGGGATTCTTCGCTCGAGTCGGTCCAGGTTCCGTCTGTTTTTTTGTAAGAGTCCTGGCGGGTTTTGTGAGCTTGCCAGGATCTTTCTGAGCCGTGATGCATCAGAAGTAGATTCAATAGCTTCTCGCTTATTATAGAGAAGTCTGTTGTGTACTTTCCAATTGGTTTTTTTTTGAATTCTGTATCCTTTTGGGTGAGGGACATTTTTTGGTTAGTACGAACTCTATGTATCGATGGTCAGAGAAGGAGTGCTCTGGCAGCACCTTCCATGATATCAACTGGTCACAGAGTTTGTCGGAAATGAGGGTTATGTCTAAAACCTCTTTCCTATTTTTTTATAATGAAGGTAGGGTCGTTCCCTTTATTTAA